>OY776094.1:22349794-22591677 GCA_963675205.1 Catocala nupta | reverse complement strand
AAAAATAGACATGACCGTCCGGTTCCAAAGCTCGGAGCAAACTGAACTATAAGGCGAGTCTGGCCGACTAAACAATCGGTGGTATGCGCGCGTGGAAGAGCGCTGTACTGATTTAACTGTCGGTCGATAGTATGCCGACGGTTCAGTTTGAAAGCAATCGTGTAGCCCATCAAACTATTTTATCGAACGATACCGATGCGTTATAATGTGCGCACTCCATACATCTTCATATTGATTAAGAAACCAACCAAACTATCGGCCGATCGAAAGTCTGCAGTTTGCGGGGACTTTTAAAAAGACAACTGCCGCTATAGGAACAATTACAGTGTCGCGGGGGACTTTACGAACATTCAAACACCGGACACAAAGAACATGCATACTCGGAACAATCATTAGGACATCACACAATTTTTTCCGATGGATCAAACCTACAACACTCGGCGGCAGCAGTGGCGAAGCAACCACTTATACCATTAAACCATCTGTGCAGTCATTATGTCTAGACTTTGGATATTGAAGGATTATTGGATGAATAGTCCAGCACAATCTGTGAATACCAAACTTGTAACATATTTTGAACGCAATGTGGAGGGCTGGCTATGGACATAGCAGTCAATGCAAATAAAACACTGGCTCACCTTAATGGACGCACATAGTAGCTCTAATATAAAATGAAAATTTTATACACGTGACACGCACTTAACGTGGTTTATAGGAACAAATCATAACAAAACGATTTCCGACGTGTATAATAAACTTCACTGTGAAAAATGCTTAAAACCTCCAAAACATATTATTTAATGAAATCATAACTAATATTATAAATGCGAATGTGAGTTCGTTTGTTTGTTACGCTTGCACGCTTGCACAACTACTAGACCGATCATTATGAAATTTTCCATACCCGTTGTCAGGGAAACAAAAAATGACACAGGGTACCTATCATCCAGAAATAAAACTAATACTAATTACTAATAATGTAGGTCAGGTTAGGTTAACCTGACCTACATTATGTGCGGTCGATGGCCCTCTACAGGGCGCCCATTTGATCCGACGCCCTCGATCGCCAAAACGTCGCCATGGCGATCAGGGTGTCGCGGGCGTACCACACCGTCTCCTTTGAGGCGGCGTGCGTTTTGGCGGCATCGCCACCCTGGGATTTGGAGGCGGAGGACCAAGCGTCCGTCGGTGTATTACTGGCGCGTGGACCTCCGGCTCCATGGCATACAGGGCGATGGAGACGCGAAGGTCCCAGGCTCGACTGGTCCTTCAGACGAAGTGGGAAGAGAGACTGGCCCAGCTCCGCTATGGAGTGAGGACCGTTGAGACTCAGGTGATCTCCAGACACGGCTGTTTCGGAGAGTACCTCTGCAAGGTAGCCGGTAGGGAGCCGACAACCAGGTGTCACCATTGTGAGGAGTGTGACCGGGACAAGGCGCAGCACACGCTGGAGGAGTGACCGGCGTGGGCCGCAGAGCGCTGTGCCCTGGTCGCCGTGACTGGCCCCGACCTCTCGTTGCCGACCGTCATACGGTACGAACGTCGTACGAACCTCGAGAGGGTGCGCGCGTTGTTCCCGCGCGCCTTCTAACGTCGAAAGAGGAGAATGGTGAGGCACTCCCCTGGGAGGTGGTCGGGTCCGTTTGACCCGGCCCGCACCCGTACGGAGGGGCCTGCTATGGATGATCTCAATTCTTTTAAGAGCTCCCATCTGGCCCACCCTATTGGGTGAGAGAGGGAACACCCCAGATTTTTTTGTGGGTATACCAGCCCTTCATGCTGAGAGTTCCACACACCCCGCCGGTGCCGTTCCCTAGCCGGCGGGCAGTGCACGAAGCATTTTCCTAGGGAACCAAAAAAAAAAAGTTAACCTGACCTACATTTACGCGAGCCGCGAAGTCACAAGCAAAATCTACTATTTCTATATAATATCAATTCTCGTCTTTTCAGATGCAATTTTAATGAATTCACACAACATCAAAGACATTCTGATACTACAAGACTTTTCAATGCGTACATTAAAAAGTAAAACTTAAGCAGTAAGCGCGTGGCATCCTTAGTATATTCATGCTACATGTTCCTTTGTGCACGTTAAGATTGTGCGATGTGTGTGAATGTGTGTGTACTAAAAGGGTTATTCCTTTGAGCACACACACACAGCCACATAACTCACATGATTATTCACAAGGGTTATTTATGTGGGCGATTTCCATACAATATTATATAAAGGACAGACGTGTAAACTCTCAGACGTTCGTTTTGTCCAGTTTACTAAGGTAAGCAATACAATTCCTAAGAAAATGTTCAGTTAATTGAATTGCCTCGGCAGCACTGCGCTAGGGACTGCTATGTGGTATCAAATTCGATTTTTTGGTATGCAGTGGTATTTTTTTTTTACTACTAAGGTGGCACACAAGCGCCCCACCTGATGGTAAGTGATCACCGTAGCCTATGGACGCCTGCAACACCAGAGGCATCACTTGCGCGTTGCCGACCCTTTAGGAAAGGAAGTGGGAAGAAGAAGGAGCGGGTAAGAGGGTGATTAGGCTATCAGCACTCTCACTCACCGAATGAAACACAACAGTAGGAATATTACTATTTCACGTCGGTATTCTGTGAGAGGGTAGTCCTTCCCCGGTCGATCCGGCTCATTCATGCTGAAATCAGCGAGGCTCGACTACTCTAATTGTATATCGAATTTTCCTGCCAAATAATATTTTGTAGCAGCACGGAGTCTGGAAATGTTATCGGTAGACAGTAGGTTATTACGTAGTACCTAAAATCATATTTCGGGCATGTAAGTGTAAAACACTTCTGTCTACACCATTGGGATAACGAGGAGTGGAATTGTGTATGTATGTATTGTTTTAAGTCTTTCTCTAAGAATTACTCTTGCTTTGCGGGAGACTTTACATACTAAATGTGAAGTCCCAAAATTAAAACACCCGAACCACAAACAACTTTTCGTGGATCACACATATTTTAGTCTCGTACAGAGATTGAACCCATAACACTCCACAGTGGCAGAAGCGGACCGACCTCTTAAACCACTACGCTATCCGTGCAGTCAGTAATAATATAATATAATATTCTATCACATACACACAACACCGTCTAGCCCAAACTAAGCAGAGCTTGTACTATGGGTTCTAGACAATGGATAAACATACATATATACCTTTTTTTTTTGTAAATACATACATATTATTCACAGAAACACCCAGACCAAGACAAATACCATGTTCATGCACACAAATGTTTGTGCGGGAATCGAACAGCTTCGTTAGTTTGGGAACAGTGCCTTTTTCCTAGATGAAAATAGGTACCCTACGTCCTGTACCCTTAACGACTTATATGTGATATTTCATGATGATCGGTCAAGTAGTTAAGGCGTCAAAGCGTAACAAACAAACTCACATTCGTATTTATAATATTAGTAAAGATTTACGTCGCTAACTTCTCCTTGCCGCTCTGGTTAAAACAGGCGAAGCGTCAAACTATGTAAATACGTGTTCTAACTTTTGACATAATCAAAGTTACAAGTTAGCAGGCAACGAGGATAAGTATGTAGGCACATTACATCTATGTCACCTTAATATTTAAGATGCACTTACGACCTCGCAATCGTAGTTTTTACTACAAGTATATATGGTTGGTGTAACCGACTGCCACGTCTGAGGCCGCGGGTTCAATTCCCGCACAAGTCATACATTTGTGTGCATAAAAACATGGATGTTTGTCTTGGTCTGGGTGTTTCTATGTATAATATGTATGTATTTACAAAAAAAGTATATATGTATGTTTATCCATTGTCTACTACCTATAGTACAAGCTCTGCTTAGTTTGGGCTAGATGGTGTTGTGTGTATGAGATAGAAAATTATTATAAATTATTATTGGTAACGTTTAAAGACTACGGCAACAATTTACCATCAGGCGGGCAAAGCTTGTTTGTCTAAAGAAAAGCGTTGTAGCATACTTTTCTTGGGTTACCTGATTCAAATGAATAACACATTTCATTTACTCGATTTAAAGTAATCGTCATACGTTTGATAAAAAAGGGACCAAATTAAATTAGTATTCGGTGGAGCGTTAACTAAATACAAAGTGGACCAAAAATAATAAAGACATGACTTGGAATTGATATAAACTAAAATAAATGTGATGTTTAGTTAACCCAAATCGCAGACTCAAATATTATTTTTATTAATTATTCTTTTGACTGTAGGGTGAACATTCGGGTATTCATAAAATTCGCAGACATTGATCGTTGTTCACTCCCGCGTAAGAAATAGACGCGCTCCTATTGGTCATAGATGAGTTTTAATTAACCTTTTAACTATCGTGTGAACATACGAGTGTTCATAAAATTCTCGAGCTTTGATCGTCGGTTGAACACATGTCGTATCATATGCGACCCGCGTAAAAGATACGCGCTTCTATCGGTCACAAATGAGCCGTAATTAATTAATGAACTCACAAGTGTTCATAAAATTCTCGGGCATTGATCGTCGGCTGAACACACGGCGTATCTATCTTGTGCGCACACGTGTAAAAGATACGCGCTATCATCAGTCATAAGTGAGTCATCATGATCCTCTTGATTGTTGAGTGAACATCAGGTTAAATACACTTCCTTGTTGTTTAAGTAGCATATGTTGCCTGTATCCTGCTAGGCAGTCTCGAGTCGTATTATTTGTATTTTTTGGAAAAATGCGACACGCATTAGATTCTCCATTTTTTGTGAGGAGACATAGCTGCCGAAGTGTATATCATTTGCCTTTTCAGACTCAAACATTCATCACATTATAAGCTATTTAGCATTTACATATAAAATGCGACTGCAAAGTCTTTTTAACAAAACCTTCAGTATGGTTCACATTCTAAAAATGTATACGTATTACAAATTTAATGAAAACTGATCTTAACAGACTAATTAAATAAGACTGAAAATATATATTATTCTTCAATATAACATTTTATTTTATTTTGTATCGTTGCTTAGTTTCAGCGGCACGCGGCACCAATAAATGTTTCTTTTTAAAATACAAGTCCATTTGAAATGTATTTTCTTTATTCGTGAAAGAAAATACATTTACATTTTATAAAACAAATGGAACTGAATTTTCATTGTAAGCAAATTGCTGTTAATAGTCGATAGAGTAATCTAAAAGGAGAAAATAATATATTAATGGGCGAAAAGGTTTTAAAACCACGTCCATATTTTTTGACATCTATACTAATATTATAAACAGGAAAGATATGATTCTTGTTTGTTTATTTGTAAGGATTTACCTCAAAAACTAATTAACCGATTTTGATAATTCTTTTATCATTAGAAAGCTATATTATCAGCGAGTAACATACGCTTTGTGGATACTATTTTTTTTTTTTTTTTTTTACGTGGGGGAATGCTATGACGCATATCCCTCCGCGGGGGCGGGCGGAGGGATTATGTCGGACTCGCCGGGGTAAAAGAAAGATGTTAAAAGACAATGTACCTCCCGGAATACCGACTAAACCTACCACGGTGTTCCTCGACAAAACCACTATCGACGGGGCCGCGCGAATCGCTTTCGCATGCGGTCGCGACCCCGCCGAGGTTACGGCCCGCCGTATGAAACGGCAGGCCACTACGCAACAAGACCTACCCAAGATAGGCACTACACAATATAAAAGCCCTACTGTCTCCCCCTAAAGGGGAGACGGACACGACACAGAGGCGCGCGTGGGAACACGCACGCCGCCTCTCGGACCTGGTGCTGAACGGATGGCGGGCAGGCCCACAAAGCCCGCCACCCCCAGGTCAAACCTCAGGGTGGCTGGAGGTCATCGCGCGCCCTCCGGCGCCCGGCTCTGCGGTTGGGGAGAGGGTTCAAACGCTCCCTCTCCCGCTCCGCCGCCTCCTTGGTGGAGATTACTTCCTCGCAGAAGGAGGCGACGGCGCTCCACGACCTCTCACTCCGGACCATAGACTGAACTACGGCCGGGAGCGAGAGGGCAACCGATCCGACTGCCGCGATCAACTCACGGCGCTGCGATGCCCAGGCGGGGCAAACCGCCAAAGTGTGCAGCGCCGTGTCCTCTACAACGTCGCGGCAGTCGCCGCAGTGGTGACAACCGGGCGTCTCTTGCCGGCGTATACGACACAGGAACTGGCCAAAACAACCGTGGCCAGTTAGAACCTGTGTCAGCCGGAAGGTGAGGGCGCCATGCCGCCTCTCCAGCCACTCCTCAAACACGGGTCTTACCGCCACAATCGTGGCGTGCCCGGTGGATACTATTACTACTTACTTTACTAACATAACCTAATCTATATTTAGCTAAAAAAGCAAAATCTAGTATCTAATACCTATATATGTTTTTGAATAAGGTTTTGTTGTATTTATAATTAACTAATAGGAATATAAGACTTTATTGGTTTGAGCTTTCTATAAAGAAAATAAGTTTAAGAAATAAACATTTTTTGCACAATTCCGTCTGTTATAAGTTTTAACATAGTATTTCAACTAAACTGCGTAAAACGTTATGATTTTCATCATACCAATTTAATTGCAGATTTGTCCGGTCCAGACATACAGCGTCTGATTCTGTGTAATATAATCTGTCAGCGATACAAAATATTGTTACTTTCGAATGTCCTAACTGAAGCATAAATACTTTAAATTTAAAATTTCTTAAGTCTGCTATAAATAAATTACATTCTTGATGCGAAATAAAGTTCTGAAACAATAAAAAAACTTGTGTCGAAAATTTATATAAAAATAATTAATTTTATTCTAAGCCGATCAGCCAGTCCAAACCGTACAAAAGATACAGACTGCTAAATTCTTCTAAAAGCATAAAAACTTTGTTAAAAACAACAGAAAAGAAGAGACCATTCGAGAAAATACCAAATATGAACTAAATATCATATTTACACATGGTTACCTAAATTATACTATCTTTATATATATAATTCTTCTGTATGTGTTGACAGTGAACTCCTCCTAAACGGCTGGACCGATTTGAATGATTTTTTTTGTGTGTATTTAAGTGGATTTGAGGATGGTTTAGAATTGTTATTTTTTTTCGCCTGTACAGTACAACGTCTGTCGGAACAGCTAGCCTTATTATAAATATTCTCATTTATAATGTAGCAGTCATTACGTATAATATGTATCTATGCTTCGTAAATTTCACAGTTTCGAGAATATCTAATTTCAGTTGAACATCTTTCTGTATTTATTTATATATTAACTTTTTCTTACAGAATATAATAGGAGAGATCAGATGACAGACACTTCGTGGAAAACAAGCATTTCAGCTGAATTATGTTAAACTAGGCTTACGTACCTTTATGAAAGAGGAAATAAATATCTTTATTATTATTATTGTCCACACTTGGGAATAATACAGCTATATTATTTTTTATTGATTTGGCATGCAAATAGAACAGTAGGTGACAATCATATTGTACACTATCGAGTAAAGTTGCCACTTTTCATTAAAAACATATAAAAAAGTGAGATAAAGTAAATCCGTACAATGGTTGGAAGAGGTAGACCCGCACGAATATTATATAATCATAATAAAACAATTAAAGAAAATCTATATCAATAACGCACTAAATCGACAAGTGTGATCGGAAAGAGATAAATGTGTTAGGATGGTGACAAGCGGTAATCTGGAGCGATACCACTTTCACTAATAGGTCACAAGATTTATACAATATTAAAAAGAATTCCTAACGAAATTAAAAAACCGATTATAATTCTTTACGTCATTAGTTCAATACAAAAGTAATCAGTTAGCAGCCCTTGTTAACGCCGCCTATATATAAAAATATATAATATATAAAAATAAAAATATATGTACATATATATAAAAATCAATGCCACTTTTCGTTGTTAATAAACTCCTCCTAAACGGCTGGACCGATTAGAATGAATTTTTTTGTGTGTATTCAAGTGGATTCGAGGATGGTTTAGAAATGTTTTTTTCGTTTTTTTTTCGCCTGTTCAGGGCTACGTCTGTCGGGACAGCTAGTATGTTATATATGCTACTGCTCAATATATCATTTATATCGGCATTTAGATTGCTTAATTTTAAAAAGACGAAACATCGAGCTTCAACTATTTAATCTTTACGTAGAAATAATAAAAACAAGTTTCGAATTTCTGCATCTAACTTTCCATTACTGGAGTGAATATCAACGCTGAAAAATAACGAGCAACAAGTCTACATTTCAAAAGAAAGATATTTCTAGTTGTAAGGTACGAAGCTATTCCGACGGAATTTCATTTACGTACTGCAAATTTAAACTAAAATATTGCACTTGCGTAGTTTACCTTTCGAAACCGCGGACAGCTACGATATTGGATTGCAAATTTGATCAATGATGGGGCAGATTGAATTGCCACCCCGGCCATTGCAATGGGGTTACGAATTAAACTTCCGATGCACATACATGGGGCAAACATTGCACGAGTCGCTTAAGGGGCTTATAAGTAGACATTAATTTACTGTAATGTGTGATTGGAATATACAGGCCGAAAGTAACAGCCATATTATACAAGGCAATATTTCACACAAAAAAATATAATACATATGTGCGAATGTGAGTTTGTTTGTTTATAACATTTTCAGGCCTGGCTACTCGACCGATCATTATGAAATTTCGCACACACGTTGCCAGCGGAGCAGAAAAGGACATAGGTATTTTACACCTCGTACAGTCATAGGTACTTAATGCATCGTAGATAAGGTGAATTGCAATAGAAATGAAATACTCCTACGCAATTTTAGTTTTTTGTATTATGTGTTCGAAACAGAAAGGGACTCGTCCACTTTTAGGTATAACACTAGCTTTCGCTTGCGGCTTCGCGTAGCAGTAGGTTATGTTTTGTTAGTAACACGATTTTTTTTAAATAAAGTATATCCTATGTTACTCGGTGACAATATAGCTTTCTAATGATGCAAGAATTTTTTAAATCGTTTGAATAGTTATTTATTTAAATCCTTACAAACAAACAAATATTCTATAATAATATTCTATCACATACACACAACATCATCTAGCCCAAACTAAGCAGAGCTTGTACTATGGGTACTAGGCAATGGATAAACATACATATATACGTTTTATTTTGTTCATGCACACAAATGTTTGACTTGTGCGGGAATCGTACCCGCGACCTCAGGCGTGGCAGTCGGTGACACTAACCACTACGCCATCGAGGCCTCTTTATAATATTAGTAAAGATAAACATTGCTGTGTAAAATGTGTGTATAAGAGCTACACTTCCGCCTAACCTTCCGAGTATTTACAGTCGTCACAATGTTACATTTATGTCATACTGTATAATAATCTCATAATGACAAACGAGCAAAAACATCAGTGTAATAATCATGGTGCAAGGGAGATGTATTTTTGCATCCATTTTAAATGTTAATAGTACGGGAGCGCATAAATCGTGATCTTGTCTGAAACGTGCATAAGTACGAACGGCAGAATATATTATATGGCGGACTATATATCAACTGAATTATCCATGTATTCTTGCCGTTTGTAATGGGAGACAAATTTTATTTGCCGCCAGTCTTTTAATCTTATCTAAAGATTAAGAAATACTTAATGACATAACCAAATAACACATTACTGGATCGACTTTATCGACCTACTAAGAAATCTCCGGTTCTAGTACAAAATTTACGAAAAATGTGTCGACGGTTGACATGTATTGTGTATACGTCCGTAGATATTACTAAAGATGAAAGAAAGACTCACTGAAATTTAAAACTTATATCTTAATATATGTATATTGCTCACTTACCCGCGCCCCGGACGATTTTGAACTGCTGATCCGATAACTATTAATTTAGTTGATCGAAACTTCACTATAAGGTCAATACCTCGTAGTGGCATAGCGGTAGTGAAAGCGACTGCTATGTATGGGGTTCGAATACCAGATTAGGCCAACAAGGGTATTTAGGATTTCCTACCAAGATTGAGAATTCTAAATAGCAGCCCGAAGTTAGGAAGGTGGCGATGTTGCACACCTCTGTACCTTGAAAAGCACGTTAAACCCTTGGTTCTAAGTTTGATCTATCTCCGGTCGTGTCGGATTGCCCTTCCATTGACTTACATATAAGAGTTACGAACAAGGAGGGCACTTGTCTAGTGCGCAGATGACCGAAAGATTGGCCGCCATAGCCAAAATTCGTTCTGGAAGACCTTAAAATGTCATAATGACTGAACTCGTAATGATTACATAATCATAGATCATTCAAAATTCAGTCCTATTTGAAGATAACACCCATAAAACTTGGTGTGCTGGCAATGGTAAACTTTGACGTATTGTTTGTATTGAGTTACGAACAGTACACGTAGAGATTGCCCAAGGAAATCGGTCATGCGTTCTACAATATTTGTTGGCGCCGTGTTTGTGTAACCCACTTCACTTTTGTGATAGAAATATTCCGTTTTCCAATAACGCTACATCCGATATTTCGTCATGGTTAGAGTCGTGATATAGGTTGCTTTGTAAACATCTAGAATTGGACGTGTCTGGCGAGTTAATTAAGACCGGTCGTCGGCAATTTCATGAAGATTATTTAAACGAAGCTTCGTACTCGTTGTCATCGTGTTGGAAAAATGATTTGGACATGTCTGAAAGTCGAAAGTATCAGCATATATGAAATTTTGATCCGAGGAAAATGTTGTAACAATTATTTGAAAATTAAAATACTTAGTTTCTTGTATATTTATTTTATCTCAGAAGCAATTAATATTTGCGGCTGTTGGATACATCACAATTGTAGCAGAATTAAGGACTTCTAACTAATATGGTGTTTAATTTTTTTGACAGACTGTTTTCAGTAGGAGTCTGGCACTGGATCCAGTAAACAGCAATAGCAAATGCCCCTTATTACTTAGGACCTAAAATCGAAGCTGGTGAAATGTAGGTGCAACTCTGCCTACCCCTTCAGGGATATAGGCGTTAAATAATACATTTGTATTAACTTCTTTTTAACACGCTTTTATTAGTTGCATACGTATGTTAGTATGTATGTAACGGGAACTTTGAACATGATTTTGATCCCCTTCAAAACGTTGAATTAACTCGAAATTTGGCATATTTATCAAGGACCGAAGACAATACAATAATTTATAAAAAATAATTGACAAAAGCAAACAAAAAAAAAATTGTTCATCAAACTAAAAACACACGCTGTATTAAAAAAGCAAACTAAACAGTAGAAAATAATTTAATAATTTTTAACTAAAGCGTGTTTTTACTTTTATACTTACAAAAGACTTAAAGCTTTAAAGGGCTTCTCTAAAACACACTGCAGACAAAGTACCTAATTAGAACCTTCTTAACAAACATAATCTACACCTCAGCTTGTTTAACCAACAAATTATCAGCATCCTGAATCTATCTGCTTACATTTGGGTCACCGTCAGTAAGAATCCTAATTAATTCTCAGCGGCTTGTTGGCCACCGCGATAGATCCGCCGCTACGCCACAAACAGACGAATCTAGAGATCTACGTCAATTAGAGGCCACTCTACCCCAACCCTGTACAACACGGGACCGGCCCATTTGAATTTTGTATCACACAGCCTAATGAGGTCAGCGAATTATTAATGCTAAGCCTTTGCAGACCTTTCATATTTACTGCATGACCCCGAGTTATCGTAAGGGATTTCATTTTATAGGTACGAAGCCTGTTGACCTTTTGTATTCAAAGTTATTTTAAACTATCAAACGCTGGACGACTGAATTATAAATATGTAACGAGCCACTAAAATAATAGTGTCCATATTTAAAAAATCTTATTTTTATACGTTATTTTATCCTTATGGGGCAGACTGAGACGTATTGCCCAACCTCAACCATAAATGTGTTTATCTCCATGAAATAGTGGGCGTGTCCGATGCTGTAACACACACACACGCACGCACGCGCGCACGCACACAAGCACGCATGCACGCACGCATGCTCGCACACACGCACGCACGCACGCACGCACGCACGCACACACGTACGCACACACACTTCCAGACAACCACCTACCTTTTTAGCAGAAGAACCTATTTACACTTTATTCAACCCATTAAGAGCCCGATTACTTATTATAAACGCACGCAAACATAAGCGCAAACCATGCCACGAGCACAACAAAAGAGTCGTTAGTCTTTAACTTTTGTAAATAACAAATGGTCCAAAATATCATTAATTTCGCTTAATATCAAAAATATAGACGACTTTATAGAGCGGATTTAGTGTAGAATCGTAGTAGCTTAATTCTGTAAAATCTCACTAACATACTACCTCCAGTCAAACAGTCAAAACTAAAGCATTTTCTTAGTACTCATGGCATTATACATAGCTACTAAGGCTACTGTCGTAATTACTAAGTGAAAAATAAACATCGCGAAGTCTCATCTCTAATTCGAGATGTATTTTTTTTGTATTTTTATAAAGTTGCACCGAGCAAGGACTTCGCCGCAGAGCGTGCGATCCTGCCAACCAAGTGACTTATTAAACTAAGCTACTTATTATGTATAAGCTTCTAATTAATTTTATTATATTTTTGCTCTTATACAACGTGTAGCAATAAGGTGTGGTCATATTTTAGGACCGTAATGTATATCGAATCTAAAGGGTCTACTGCTCGGCGAAGGCGACCTAGTCGATCTATAGTTTTTGACGTTGTGTATGTGATACTACGTAGCACGCCATGTGTTACGTACTTATGTACGTAATATATGGTTTTAAGGATTTATTATAAATAATTGTTAAATTATTATTTAAACATTGAACAAACGCATTACATTACTACCAAAATTACGCATGATCATTTTCTAATTTAATAATAATAATAAATAATTTATTTTCTCTCTTCTTTCTTATGTTTGTACAGTATTATGGCAAAATCAATAAATAGAACAAGACATTTGTGAGAGACTGGTGCCCAAAATAGGTACCTGTCACCGAATCAGGTGCTAGTGTTGTTTAATCATAGACTAGAATGTTTTTTTATACTACTAAAGTGGCAAGCGAGCATACCACCTGATGGTAAGTGGTAACCGTAACCTATAGACGCCTGCAACACCAGAGGCATCACTTGCGCGTTGCCGACCCTGTAAAAACCTTCTAACACCCTTTTTGAAGGACCCCATACTGTAGTCTTATGGAAAAACCTCGGCAGGGAGTTTATTCCACAACCTCCGCAGAAGAAAATTCCTTTGGAACCGCTTGGTGCGGCATCAATTAGGTTGTAAGGTGTGATAATGAAATGCCTGCCAATGGCGAGAATGTGCTGTATTGATAATTCGATAAAACAAAAAGGGTATACCTTAGTAAAAAAAATGTATACGCATTTATTTGTCGCAGTTTTCCATTTTACAAGTGTATTTTATATCATACTTAAATATGACCACAACTTTCTGCTACACGCTGTATAAGGCAGTAAGACAGACAGCTTTTACATAGTTGCCCTTTAGAGAAGGTACGTAATATATACGTCTAAGCACCCGAACTCATTTGCTATTTACATCCCAAGTGTCAAAGTGCGTGCGTGAAACTACCTCCTCGGCTAGTCTTTACGAGACCCCAAAACATACTCAATGTACATGACCTAAACTTCTGTCATACACCTAGAAAGTTCTATAGTTAAACGTAGGATGACCAAACGATCGTACGCATAGTATTGTCAAACGGGACAACAATATGAGGCAGAGCATTTTCTTTGTATTCTGTCTGCTCTTTTGTAAAACCTTTTAGGTATACAGAATAGCCCGTAAAGAATAAATAATCCTGAAATATCTTATAGTAAAGCTATTAGGAGTTGAAAATAAAATCGATACGACGACGACTCGATGACGTAGTGGTAAGTGTAACCGACTGCCACGCCTGAGGTCGCGGGTTCGATTCCCGCACAAGTCAAACATTTGTGTGCATGAACATGGATGTTTGTCTTGGCCCATAGTACAAGCTCTGCTTAGTTTGGTTTAGATGGTATTGTGTGTATGTGATAGAATATTATTATTATTATAAACTACAAATATAAATTATTTCCAAGTAGTATGTACCTCAGATAAGTATTTACTTTTTAATCTCTGCGTTAATGTATACCATGGCTGCAAATAAATAATAACCATTACAAAATGCGTATTTATTCAGATTTCAAAATTGTATAATACTTTATTTTATCTGGCGTAAATATATATTGCTTTTAATATGCAAAAGGTGTAAATTTCATGTTCTTACTCGGGAAACATTTTCACTTTATCTATTCTTTACCACCGTATATATAACGGACCAATGACACGCCGCCGTCATCTCAAAGACAAGCAGTTTTTAATCTGTCAAAACAAACTTTAGACAAAACAACCGAAAAAGTATTAAGTAGAGGTTTAAATTATGCAATAACACCGGCTAGGATACCGTATGAGGCCATTATTTGCAACGTCGAGGACTGCCTAGTCAAGAATAACATAAGAAAGGAAGATTTGGAGGCTATACGTCAGGACATTTCATCGGTCTTGCGTCGAAGTAAAGTGCCCATACCGAATCTTCCCAAAGATGAATTCGTCGCATTGAAGAACTTGCGGGCTAGGCCAGTACATTACAGTACTCCGTGCAGATAAAGGAAACGCTACGGTCATAATGGATACGTCAGATTATAAACATAAAATTGAAAATTTACTTTCGGATGAAACAACATATAATCAGGTTAAAACAGACCCTACAAACAAAATATTGAACAAAACCAAAGACATCATACATAAATACTCCGAAAGACTGGGTCTAGACGTTAAACAAATAATACCAGCTTGCGTAAAACCTCCAAAGCTGTATGGGTTACCAAAAATACACAAGGAAAACGCTCCTCTACGTCCTATTGTGAGTCAGATCGACACACCAACTTACAGACTGGCTCAGCACGTAGCGAAGATACTCTCACCACTTAGAGGCAACTCGAGAGCACATGTAAAGGATTCATACCATTTTGTGAGTGAGATTAAACACCTATGTCTCACTAACAATGAAACAATGGTTAGTTTTGACGTACAGTCATTATTTACATGCATACCTGTACATGACTGTATTGAAATAACTAAAAGGAAGCTAATAGAGTACAATATGCCTGAGGAATATGCAGAACTACTTAAGCATTGCTTAACAACTGGCTATCTGTTGTGGGACAATAAATTCTACATACAAGTCGATGGTATGGCAATGGGCTCCCCAGTATCGCCTGTTGTTGCCGACATATATATGGAGGACTTCGAGGCTCGAGCTTTACAGACTGCCCCCATTACACCCAGGATTTATAAGAGGTTTGTAGATGATACTTTTACAATATTACCAACGGATATTGCTAGTGTATTCCTAAAACATCTTAATTCCATTAATAACAACATCCAATTTACTATGGAATTAGAGGCAAATAATTCATTAGCTTTCTTAGATGTACTTGTCATCAGGAATCCTGATCATACTTTGAGCCACACTGTGTATAGGAAAAAGACCCATACAAATAGGTACTTGAACGGTGAAACTCACAACCATCCTAAACAGTTAGCTACCGTGGGAATGTCTTTGTTTCAGAGAGCCCACGGGATCTGTGACAAGAAACACCTGGACGCCGAACTTCAACATGTCAAGCAAGTACTGCAAGACAACAAGCTCCATCAGCCGCGCCGCTGTCACAGATCCCGAGAAAAGTCAGCAACAGTCGAGCGCCAGCCTGCTATACTGCTTTATGTAAGGGGTGTCACTGACAAGATTGGCTAAATCTTGAAGCGAGCTTCAATCAACACATACTTCAACCCGCCAATGAAAATAAGTAAATTTTTACCATCCGTCAAGTGCCAATTAGCCTTTACAAGATGCAGGGGTCTATAAAATAGATTGTGACTGCGGACTCTCATACATTGGTTAAACCGAGAGAAGCATAGGCACCCGCATAAAAGAACACATAGCTGACGTAAAACACAAACGCTCGTTGAAGTCTGCTGTGTGTGAACATGTACAACAGGGGACCAACCACTACCTGAGATTTGACAATCCACAGATTCTCGCTAAAGAACATCGATTCCTACCAAGGATGCTTCGCGAGGCTATTGAAATCAAAAAACATCCCAATTTTAATAGAGAAGATGGTTGGAATGTACCACCAGCTTGGGACCCAGTAGTTCAAATAGTCAAACCCAAGAAGAAACAAACCACAGCTAGACTTCATGAAACTTTGAGCTCATTCTGCGTAAATAGAAACACCAATAATTAAATTATGTTCGGGTACTTTGAAATAACTACACTGGAACTTTGAGACAACTACCATCTTAGTCTCCCCGTGACCATGGCTGCTGAAAAGCAACCGAAACGTCGGGGAAAGTGTAAACCAAAAATAAATAAATTTAATAGTTTAAATAATTTTATTAGCTTATAAATTAGTAAAATAAAATCAATAGTAGATAATAGTAGTGTAATATTTTTAAAATTTTGTAATACAGTGCTAAATAAACAACGCGATAAAATCCGTATATAGTAGTTTAATTTCAATAATGTATACGTGTTACCAAGACAGCCTGATGGTAATCATAGTGTGTGTATAGGAGCTTCCAAAACCAGAGGATTGCTAGCGCATTGCTAAGTTTTAAAAACCTCTAACCACTCAGCACAAGGAGCAAATGATCAAATATACATTCCTATGTATAGTTAATCTTTGCTCCTTCAGCTGGCTGCCAATCCCTTAGATATTAGCCGCTGCTAAAACCATATCGCATCGAGAATATCTCCAACAGCAAGAAGACAAAACATGGTTATGATGCGGTGATCTTCTGTTTAGAAAAAATATTTTGTCACATCGTAACCATGAAACATGCACTATTTTTAAGTCAGTTATAGACAACTGCAGTACAATATTGTGCTTTTTAAAATGAAGGTTGCAAAACATTGTAAGTAATGGCCATTTAATTGTTATATTATTACAATTAGGGATAAGTTATTACTAAGACAGTTTAGCAGATTAAACAGTACATGTGTGCTGATGTTACTGACTCTATTTTATTCTGGTTTTTATCTTTTTATTGTCTCATTGTGGCAGTAAATGTTTTCTGGTTGCTTTACTGAACTACTTAAGAAAGCCAATACACGTTTGTAAACTTTCACGGTTTATACACCTTTCTAATATAAGACTAGGTAATGGGTCTTACTCGCTTTGATGTATTTAAAAGTTAATAAATACCTAATGATTGCCTGACGTTTCCACCGACTTGCATTGTGGTCACGGGTTGACTGATGTGAGCATATCGCAACTGTCACGAACCGGTTAATAAACAAGTCTGGACCAAACCACTGTATTGATATTGTAAACCACAGTATATTGAAGGAAGTCCGTATAAACACAAAATCGTTGTGACCCTACAAGAGGCAAATACCCAAGTATGTCTGCCTTGTCTAGTAAAACGGACAAGTTATGACACGTCCGACCTTGTTATTACAATAAAATCGATACACAGGAATACCTTCGGCCATCATTTATGATTGTCAGCCCTGAAAGCTCATGTTGGAAAACAATGTATTAAAGACAACAACATACTAGAATGTTCTTTTATTCAAAGTAACGTATAAATAAGACTTATTTTTAATATTATACAAAGACGCCACGGATAACGCAGTATACGCCTCGCAACTGATAGTACGCCGAGTGATATGGATTTAATATCTATAAGAAGCAAAAATGTGTTATCCAGAAAAAGTCTGGATCAGGAATTATTCCAAGATCTAGATTTGTCTTTGTTAAAGCTGAAAGAGAATTCTACAGCAACAGAGATTTAGAGAGCCAACGCCAAACGAGGGGATAATGATTAGGAAAAATCTTCCGTAAAATGGATAATAACTTAAAAAACCTTAATAACAATTTAAACAGAATAAACGAAAACAAAGGTTGTGGTCTCTGAAAAGGTGGATGTACTACATAGAAATTCGTTAAATGTTTAGATAAAGCGTAATATTTAGCGAGTCAATTTCATACATTTTATACTGGGCATGAACTGTGATTTTCGGAAAAAAAAGCATTAAAAAAACCAGAGACGGAATGGAAAGCGAAACCTCATTTGTCAATGAAACGTATGTGTAACCATAAACTTACTGAATGCCAGTCGTATATATGATGCGACTGTATCGAACCTGAGACCTGCAGTTGTTCTAAATTATCTCACTTTAGTAAAGCTTTCTGATATTCTACCACAATAAGGTAGAACATAACCATTCTTAGCCGAAACAAATAGTTACGTAAGTAAATAATTCGGTCTGTACCCTTGTACCACCGCAAGTTACTCGTTACACGCAGACCGTAATATCTCAAACCAGTGCCGACCCTTTTAGTTATTAAATAGACCAGAATAACAACATTACAGAGTAGTGATAATAATTTGGAGAATGAGCGATTAAGACCTTGATAAAGTCTAAATGAATTATTAATGCCTCTGTTTCGCTACAGTGCTCTGTGGTTACGACCAATAGTGAACATAAATTATGTGTCCTAATTCTCGATGGGTTTCGCAATAATGCAAATATACTGTATTGTTGATCCCGTGGTAAGATTTTCGCTTATAACTGCATTCGATCGTGAGGGCCCGAGGTCGATTTCTTGTTTAAGTAAAGTGGTGTCGGGTAATTTTAAGTTGTAGCACAGAATGTGTGCTTTTGATGGCAACAGACTCGCTCCTTTGTTTCATTTATTAGGTTAGAATATTTCAGAAAGTGTTTGGAAATGAGTCCGGCAGATGGAAATAAGTTCGCCTCCTATCATGTAAGACCTACACATAGCTGGTAAAATTAAAATAATAATAATAATATTCTATCACATACACACAACTCCATCTAGCTCAAATTAAGCAGAGCTTGTACTATGGGTACTAGACAATAGATAAACATACATATATATACTTTATTTTTTGTAAATGCGTACATATTATACATAGAAACACCCAGACCAAGACAAACATTCATGTCCATGCACACAAATGTTTGACTTGTGCGGGAATCAAACCCTCTACTTGAGGCGTGGCAGTCGGTTACACTAACCACTACGCCAATCGAGGCCGCCAAATAATACGACAGTGTCTACTCCTTTGGAGATACACGTGCCTTTACGTTAGTATGTACACAAATAGTAATTAGAATGTACTAGACTAGGCCCGCGTAAATGTAGCTTAGTTTAGGTTACATTAGTAACAGTCCTATTTTCTGGATAAAAGGTACCCTATGTCGTTTTCTATATCCCCAACAACGTGTATGCGAAATTTCATGATGATCAGTCGAGTAGTTAAGGCGTGAAAGCATAACAAACAAAGAAACTCACATACGCATTTATAATTATAGTTAGAATGTATACAAATAGGAATTAGAATGTATTACCGAATAGTTATTGGAGTCCGTTTGTGGAACTTTCTGGCATATTGGTATCGCCATTTTCATATTCGATATTTCTGTGCCTGGCTTCCTTACCTGAAACAAATAACAATTCTCTGTAAATACTTCTCCCTAGCCTTTATTATTCCCAAGTCACTTGGGGTCGGCTTTTCTGGTCTAACCGGATTTGACTGGATATCAGTTTTAACACGGAGCGGCTGCCACCTGACCTCCGCAATCCGATAACTAACTAACGATATCCTAAGGCTAGACCAGTGTCAGGATATTATAGGGCACTGACTTCCCAGTAACGACTGCCATAGATGTTCATGGCAGCCGGAACCGACGACTTAACGTGCTCTCCGAGATACGGAGCAGGCGATAATTGTCAATCAATACGTACATAATTTCGAAAAGTCATATAACTTCCGAAAGTCAGAGGTGCACAACGTGGGTTAGAACCCGAGACCCTCTGCATTGCAGTCTGTTGGTCTCCCCACTGAGCTATCGTAATATAATTAATATGTAAATAACATGTGCATAAACAGACTAGGTACATATAGATGCAGGGCGTAGTAGCTACACCAAGGGCTGTGGCAATAGTTTGTGTGATCCGCAAATATGAGTTCCGAGTCTGAATGTTTTTTGTATCAGAGGTTTGATTATTTGTAAAGTCCACTGCGATACAGGATTTTATCTAAATGCGGGCGTCGTCTTTATAAACAATAAAATAGTAAACTTTATATAAAAAGCAGCTATAGTCTAGTGGAAGACCGTCGCGTTGGACTGCCACGCTGACGTCTCAAGTTCGATCCCAAGGCACCCACCTCAGAGTTTTTGAAGTTATGTACGTTTTAAATATAATCTAATCATGGACTAATTGACTGTTGGTAAATCGTTTCAGACTCCATGAGCAGTTTTAATAGGATATTATCTATAGATAGGCTTTTAGAGGCACAGTACAGTGGTCTTTGTTTAAATCTTAAGAAACTGGTTCAGTAGAAAATAATTTCATAGCAAGTGAATTTTTATGTCGAGCATCACAGGTATATTATACCAGTCAAATTTAATTGCCATGTAAATGTGTAAAGAAAGATATGTAAGAGATTAATATGTCTTTGTTGATTCGTAGCCTTTGTCTTAAGCTGCCAACGCAACTCGATGGTAGGCGTCATACATTCGTATATAATAATTATTATGTAATTCGTATCAGGAATTAAAGGGATTATGCATATTGTTTACCTTTCGGCAAGCTGTCAGTCAGCTTGTGACTACGACCGAAACGTCAAAAACATAAAGGTTACCTTATATACACGTAAAAGCTTATTGTTTCAAAAGAAAATCTGCAATACTCTGCCGCAAAATTCAACAAACGTTTTGCCAGTTTCGTAACAAAAACAAAGGAAAGTAAAATCGTTTTAGTTTCATGTCTCTCATTCGTATTCCGTCTGCATTGAGATTATATACCTTTGTCGGGCGCCAATTTACAAGTAAGTGTCGCTTGTACGTAAATAATATTTATATAACGTGTTAGTACAACAAATCGAGAAGAGTTTTCCACTTATTTGTTTAGGAAATAATAATAATACTTTGTTTATATTACATGTTGTGGGGATATTTGGACCGCAGTTAGAAGCATGGGATTGAATATACTAAACAAACTAGCGGTCGCATAGTGGACAAAATTCGACCATAATAGAATTACATTTTTAGTTTGATCGTCATTAAGGTTTTATTGTCTATAACTCTACCCTTATAAACTTTCATCTAGATTTCGCCAAGGCTATACAGGTTAATTTACCTATATATCTTTATCAAACAAATTATTATTTACTTAACTATACTCTTTCATTGAGGATATTCCTAAGCTTGCTACTTTGTTTACTTTTTTTCTTTATTACATATAAATAAGGTATATACGTAACCATAGTTACGAAAAATTGTACTACGTAAGACGAACAATGCCGAAATACTACGAACACGATTCGACTGTGTAAGTCAAATGCATGGTTGGGTGCGTGTAGTGCTTTTTCATTAATTTAATGTATTTCTAATGCATATTTTATAAAAATATTAGGATTCGCCTCTCCTTCTCCGTATAAACTTTCGTCCGTATAAGCCGTCCGCGCAATGTTTGTAAAAAGGGTACAATGTTTTTGCTTCACGTATTAATATATAGATTACTAGCAATTTTTAACTTTGACTGCATGTACGGCAAAGTGGTTTAAGTGCTCGCCTCATCACTTCCAATACGCTGAAAGTTAAGCAGGACAAAAAAATTGTGGTTCATAAATAGCTTTACCGAGTCTGGGCGTTTTTTGTGTCCGTTGTTTGAACGTTTGTGAAGTTACCCACAAAACAGCATAGTAATGGAGAAGTATAAAAAAATTACAATTTACTAGTATTCTTGTTATGCCCTCCGGTACAGCTACAATGTTCGCTAGTACTGCGTTCTCAGTAGTGGTAAGATTCAAAGTTACGACCAATCGGTTGCAAGTCCAATGGCAAAAAAAAGTATTCGGTTACATGTGTAGAACCCGTATTTATCCAAGGATAAAAAAACAGCAGCAGAGACAGCCTAGAGGAGCACTTTATTCACGCATTCTCTATATAACTGGCAATAGGCCTTTCCCATAAAGATAGATAAGATTCCCCCATAAAGATACTAGATAAAGCCGTGTGTATACTTTGTTTTAAATAAATCGGGTGTTGTTTACTGCTAGTCATAGGTATAGCCATAGGTATATTTTGGGTCCCATGTAGGGTTGCCAGATCTTCGAAAGGCCGGACAGACTAACCAGTTTAAGGCGGGACGCCCTTAATTTTAATTTAATTATAAAGGAGTCTGCCCACTACACCGTCTCATACCATGACCGTGCTAGGAACGTATCAGACACGAAAAGCAACACGATACGCCCTGCTATAAGAGCTGCTGGTCGGTGACGGAACGGTCTAGTGAGCATAGTCTTATACATTTCCTTACAAAGAATATTTTTTTGTCCGACACGTTCCTAGCACGGTCATGATATGAGATGGGGCCGTGGGCAGACTCCTTTACACAAAAACTTCTTAGGAGAGGACAGTGCTAGTTCGCTCTCTTGCGCTAGTAATACGGGCGGAGCGGCAATCAACACATGATAAATTTAAAAATTCCTGCTTAAATTTTAAAAGCCCCGCCATCCGTCTAATTAGGTCGGACACGCAACCGAAAAGCCTAACTGTATCCGACTTTATGCAAACGCCTGTCAACGCTAGTCTTGGGTAAGGCTCTCGATTGGGTGCACTACCAGACATCACGCTGTTAGAAAATTCAATTCCCCACTCGAAAATCGAACCTTAACGATCCTTTGTAAGCGTAGACGCAAGCTATATTAACGAAGAAATCTTAAAATATTGAAATTCAAAACCAAGGAATATTTTGTTACGGATTTACATGGACGTAATTCTGAAAACAAAAGACGAAAGAATGTAATCTTGACATTTATTGCCCCAAGGGCTTCATAAAAGTATTTCTTCTTTATATAACCATGATAGCCCAGTGGGGAGATATTTAGACTGCAATCAGAAATACAACTGGGCTTATCTAACCGTCTCTCGTTCTGGGCAAACATCTGTGCCCAGCACTGGAATAGCTAATTAACAGAGCATTTTTTATTATCACTATTCGCCCTGCGTTTCTGTGGGGTAGTATATTGGCAGACATCTTTTGTTAAATACGCATCAGCAATTCTATATGTAATAATTTCGAGTTATATTTTATCGGAATAAAAACATAGTCTATGTTACTCGGTTTCGTAGATTTTTGTCTTATAATTATATGTTTTAGCGGCTTCGCTCGAACTAGTCGTAATTCTTGTGTCATGGGGCCTGTCCAAATATTAAAACAGAGGAACCCACAACACTTATCAATACTACCAATTATCTATACTAATAATATAAAGCTGTAGAGTTTGTTTGTTTGTTTGCTTGAACGCGCTAATCTCAGGAACTACTGGTTCGAATTGAAAAATTAGTGTTGGTAAGCCCATTTATCGAGGAAGGAAGAAGAAGACAGACATCGATCAGTTTTAATTATTATATGTGGAGATTGGGATCGAATTCAAAAATCTATACATATAAAAATCTCGTGTCAAGGTGTTTGTAGTCGCACTCCTCTAAAACGGTATATTTGGTAAGTATGAGAATAGGTTGTAAAGTATATTTTATACTGCTAGGTGATTAGGCTACGAGCCACGAGGGCGGAGTACTAAACATATACGAGGATGACACCGCGGGCACAACTAGTATCTAACGATCTATCGAACATTTTAACATAGCTTGAAGGTAACAAGATAAATTCCATTTTATACAACAAGGCAACAAACTAACATTGTTCTGCTCGATAAAATTTGCGTTCACGAGTCCCGAAACACGGACCTTTGTCACATACAATAAAGTCCTCCATCCATTCCAACGTCCGGTGTTCTGAGGAAACAAATATGTGGTGTAGTTAACGAGACATTCTCATTGACCTCAACAGTAAAACCCTCGAACATACGAGCCTAATAAAACCTGATTACAAGGACGATGAAATGGTTTAAAAAGACGCTTCACAACACTACACCGAATCAAATCAAAATTTGTTTTGATTCGGTGTAATCTAATATTTTACTGCTCTAATATGGTATACATGAAGTGTTATAAAAATTGCCAATTATGGCGTGCGAGCCGGTTTCAGATTCGCGAGATTGTGAATTGCTTTATCATCCTAACTAATATTTTCCATGCGAATATGTCTAACTAATCAATATATATTATAAAACAAAGTCCTCCGCCGATCTGTCTGTCTGTACGCGATAAACTCAAAAACTATTAAACGGATTTTCATGCGGTTTTCACCAATAAACAGAGTGATTCATGAGGAAGGTTTGGGTAAACAATTCGTTAAGGTTTTGTGCGAAGCCGTTTCAGTGACAAACACAGAATAATTATTAGCCTATTGAGTCGCAACAGCACACCGGCAAACAGACACAATAGGTTTTAAATTATGTCTGGTACTCTAAGACTTGACAGGTTAATATAAAGATGCATCTACTTTACTATATTTGTACGAAACTCTAAAACTTATTTATGTTGATAACATTTAATCGTATCGCCGTCATACGCTAAGCCTTTGTCCGCATAAGTTTACGTACAAATTTCATTAAAACTTTCTCTCACCTATGTAAAGTTTCGATTAAAACTACAACAGGAACATTGGATACTATTTGGCCAGGTGGATAAAGAATTATCTTTAATAAAACAAAGATTAATAATTCGTATCGTCATACGTTACAATAGCATAGTTATGTAATACTAGCTTTTGCGCGCGGCTTCACCCGCGTTATACCTACGATACCTACCATGAATAAAGGTAGCCTATGTCCTTTTACAGGTTTTAAACTAACTCTGTACCAAATTTCATTCAAATCGGTTGAGTGGTTTAGCCGTGAAAAGGTAAAAACAAACAGACCGAGTTCCTTTTGAAATTACAATATTAGTAAGGCAGTCGTAATGCCCGAGCCATTTATCAACTGGCTAACCTAATCGGGTGATGCAGAAAAATATAATACTAGGTAACATAATCGTTTTTTTAAGACATCTTCTTAGTTACTTAGTACTACTCTAGTTACTTCGTGTGTCGCGGGGGACTTTACAAACATTTAGACAACGAACACAAAGAACGCCCAGACACGGCACAACCATTTGTGGATCACACAAAGGTTTATCTCGTATGGAATTCCCACCGGAAACACTACACTTAATTCACTAAGCCATCCGCGCAGTCAAAGTTGGAAAAATTTCTAATTAAATTGTTAAGAAGTACATACAAAAGTGCAAATAGATGATCGAACATGGTGCGGTCAAAACAATGCACGGTACGGTGCTACGGTGCGCTCTTCACACCACCGCACCGCACCACGGACCGTCATATATTTTCGGTACCGCACCAAGTTCGATGATGAACTACCATACCGGTATGTATACATACGCACCTACAAATAAATTAAATTGACGTATCTGTTTGTCATGTCAGAATAACAACGTTTTACTAAATGCTTATTTTGGTAAAGCAGAATCTTGAGTATAAAACACTGCCAGACATCTCGCGCTACTCAATATCAACAATAATCGAATGTTGCGGTATCGAATTAATCAATCAATTAATTATTTTATGTTTATACAGGCCGCCGAAGGTTCTAATCTGAATGTATTTTATGAAAATTTTGACAATATTTTAAAAACATTGTGCTTTGATAAGATTAATAAAAAAATAATTGTATGCGGGGACTTCAACATAGACACATTGAAAAGTAATCTCAAACTCGAATTGCAACAGCCCACTAGATTATGTAGTAATAGCTGTATAGATAATTTTGTACGCAGTTATCACCTAAAATGTAGCAGTGAAGTAATTGACCTAGCGATGTCAGATCATACTGCGCAAACATTAGAAGTCAAGATTCATAAAACTTATAGATTAAGATCATGGCGTATAATAAAGCAAGATTTTTCAATACAAAATCTTGAAAATTTCAATAAACATCTGCAATGCTATTTTCTGATATGTAATCTAATACTGTAGATGCCAACCAGACCTATGACTACTTTATAGAACAGTTAAGCTTGATATACAATTATCCTTAAAAGCTCGTCACTATAAACGCACACACAAAAAGTAAATGGGTATCACATGGTATACGTATTTGTAGTACAAAGCAAAGATGTTTACTATGGAAATATAGAAATAATAAGACAACCCTCAACAAAACGAATTTTAAAGATTATTCCAATCGTTTTCGTAAGATTATAAAACTAACGCAGAAGGTACAAAATAATAATTTTATTAATACCGCTAGTAATAAAACAAAGGCATCGTGGCAAATAATTAATAACAAAACACGCTACCCTGAGCCTATATCACAAATAAAACTTAAAGATAAAATCATCATACACCCGAAAGTTATTGCTAATTCTTTCAATGACCACTTCATTGCCCAGATACATAGTAATAAAAAGCAGCAGATCGAGACCATTAGATTAATAAATAATCCTCACACAATGTTTATGATGCCTGTAATGCCCACAAGACGTCATGAGAGCACTACAAACTTTAAAAAATAAGAATAGTGTTGGCTACGATGATATAGCTACTAAAGTAATAAAATTTGTATCTAATACCATAGTTTTGCATTTGAGTCACATCATAATAATTTATGTATTTGCTCGGGCGTATTCCCAACCGCGTTAAAGACAGTAATAGTTAAACCACTATGTAAAAAAATTACAAAGTAAGGCTTGAAAATTACAAATCCATAGCCTTAATTCCTGTGTTCTCAAAAATTATTGAAGAGATTATTTATAATTCGATTATTAGCTTTTTAAATAAACATCATATTATATGTGACGAACAGATGGGATTTAGGAAAGGTAGGGGCATAAATATAGCAATATACGAACTGCTTAATGTATTAGCTAAGCAAATCGATAAGAGAGTGCTCATATGTGCTATTTACACAGATATGACAAGGGCTTTTGACAACGTCGATCATGAAATAGGAAGGAGACTTAATAAGCTCTACATGTATGGCATCAGTGGAAATGTATTAAATCTCTTAAAATCTTACCTTAGCAATCGGAAACAATATACCGAAATTAGCAGAATTTGTGTTAAATCCAAACGAGAGAAAAATACTTGTCTGAAGCTAGAATTGTCAAATATGGGGTGTCTCAGGGCAGTATTTTAGGCCCACTTCTATTTCTGCTCTATATAAATGACTTGCCCCGATACGTTCGGCATTCAATGGTATTATTTGCTGACGACAGCACTGTGGTAATAAAATGTATTGAAATGAATGAATATGAAAGTGACATTATTAATACATTAAAAGACATAGCAAACTGGCTTGACATAAATAATCTAATAATTAATCTTACAAAATCTAATATAATGCCTTTTTATCAACGTGAACCAGCTCAAAATCTAGTAATCGAATATAACAGAGAAGGTATTAAACAAACAAATGTAGCGAAATTTTTAGGAATTTTGATCGACAGTCAGTTAACGTGGAAACCTCAAGCAGAAGAGGTGTGTAAAAAGTACTTCTGCATATGTACTATTATGTTATATATAGTTTGGGATTGTATTTTGGGGAAATTGTACATGGGACCTGTGGGAACAGGTTTTCAAAGCACAGAAACGTTGCATACGGGCAAAGTGTGGTCTAAAAATGACTGACAGTTGTGTGCCTATGTTTAAGTCCCTGAAATTGTTGACGTTTCCGTGTATGTATATTTTTGAACTAGCAGTCTTTGTAAGGGTCAATAAGCACTATTTTATATCGGTATCAGAAATAAGAAAAATACCTATTAGAAGTCAGTATAAAAATATGTTGCAAGCTGGTGGTTATAATACCGCTTTACTTAAGAAAAATGTTTTCGGTATGGCGCCTGTCATTTATAATAAAATACCCGACATATATACATTCAAAAACAAATTGATTGCACTTCTATTAGATAAGTGTTATTATTCAATAAATGAGTTTTAAATGATAAACTTTAACATTACTTTAGATTATTAGTTTTTAGCAATACTTACGCTTGTTTGACATTTAATTTATTTTCCTAATCTGAATTATTATTGCTTACATAATTATATTCACCATTATATTTATAATTTTATTATGAATTGTAATTTGTAATTTCAAATATTTTATTTAGGTACTAATTTGTTGACTGATTTCGAATTTTATTAATTTGGTTAG
Organism: Catocala nupta; assembly: GCA_963675205.1. Lineage (NCBI taxonomy): Eukaryota > Metazoa > Arthropoda > Insecta > Lepidoptera > Erebidae > Catocala > Catocala nupta. The sequence goes on along the minus strand of OY776094.1, from coordinate 22,563,480 downwards.
TTATTGTTTATATAATATTGGTGCATTTTAACTTATCATCTAAATGTTTGCATGCCTATTAAAGGTAGATCTTATAACGATCAGATATCTGGTTAACATCTATATTTCATGTACCTACAATCAAAGCAAATAAAATTTATTCTATTCTATTCTATTCTAGGGTACATCTTTTTTTTTTGTTAAATTCTACGCGGTCTAAGTCTCGGTTAACAGCTAGTTAAGAATAATAATGTTCGGCGCACTGCGCGACACGATCAAATATGGACCGCGTTCGTTGTTCGGCCGCACCATGTTCGATCATCCATTTGCATTTTGACAAAAAATAATAATAGGTATAATAATAACCCATCCCACCCCATAGTCTAGATATATTATAGTCCACACGTAGCAATAGTCCTACGCCTGCTGCGTCTAGTGCCGCTTTAGAATATGAGTCTATTGAACATATTGACTGATCGATTGGCTCAATTGATATGCTTCGATATAAATGGAAACTCGCAGACTTTGTACCATCGTATGAAAGCCAGAGTTGGGATCGAACTCGAGACCTCTGCGTAGCAGTACAACGGTCTCCCACTAGGCCATCGACTAAATGCAGTTTTCAAATTATTTTCCTAACCAAACCGACCATATATGGTTGATGTCACCACTAACCACACAAACGAAGAGTGCCAAACCATGCGATTTTATTAGCGCAACATTAATTATAGCCTTTATTTCATATATATTATGATACACATATGTAAATGCTAATAGTACATAATATCAATTAGTTGTTGATTTAATTATTTACGCTTTTATGAACAGTCGAAATGTATCCAAAAAGGCACGTTTGGCTGTTCATAGAGGACTATTATTGCCCACACTTATGTATGGAAGTGAAAGTTGGGTATGGCAAAAGAAGCATGAGAGCAGAATAAATGCTGTAGAAATGAGAGCTCTGAGAAGCATATGTGGTGTGACTCTGAAAGATAGAATAAGGAATAGTGTGATTACAGAGATATGCGGCATGAAAGTGGATACAGTGAAAAGAATAGAAAAGGGTATGTTAAGCTGGTTTGCGCATGTAGGAAGAATGTACGAAGAAATACTGACTAAGAAAGTTTATAAGGCTAGTGTGAATGGAACAGTCGTAAGAGGAAGACCTAGGCGAACGTTTCTCGATCAGATCGGAGGTGTTCTGGAGCAGAGCAGAGTTAAGAGCACCTTAAACCGACGGCCGTGTATGAATAATGTGATGAAAGTGAATGAAGACAGAGAAGTGTGTCAGGATCGCACGTAGCAAATGGAAATCCGTAGTCTCTGCCTACCCCTCTGGGAAACGGGCGTGAATCTGTGTATGTATGTTAATTTATATTGAAATAACTAAAGTCATTAAATGATGACAAAGTAATTGAATGTTTTATTAGTTATAATTATCTCTTATCGTAATTTTATTGCATACTAGGTTTTGTTAATAAATCTGTATCGAGTGATACAGATTTACAATACTAGGAACAGTACTTTTTCTGGATGAGAGATATCCTATTCCCTTTTCTACAACATGTAAATAACTTAAGCGATATTTTATGATGATCGGTCGAGTAGTTAAAGCGTAAAAGAGTAACAAACAAACAAACTCACATTCGCATTTATAATATTAGTTACGATTAGGATTTCTATAATTGCCTCACATGTAATGGTCACGTACATGTGACTTTGTTTAATTTTCTAATACGTTTCGCTACAATTCTACAGCACATGTGATTGATTGTACAGATGGCGTAATGATCGCCTCGCCATTGCCATTTCGCGCAGTAATGTAGGTGCGATTTCGACACGGGACAAAAAATTGTGTGATCCACAAATTTTTGTTCCAAGTCTGGGTGAACTTTGTGTCCGTTGTTTGAATGTTTGTAAAGTTCTTTACGACACAGAAATGATTCTAAGTGCAACGAAGCAACAAAATTTAAAAAATATTACTGAAGAGGTACTAGTCACAAGTATCTAAAAAGATAATTGTTCACCTATACATTTGACCGCAACTAATAAAAATGGATAAAGGTAAAATCAAAAACAAGCTTCGAAATATTAAGTGAGTTTATATTCAAAATAAAATAGTGTTTGACAAACACTATTAAGTCGCCTAAGCTCACTAAATTCGCAGTAGGTTTATCTTAACAGATTTAGTCGAACCGGTTGTCTAATAAACTCCTAAACCGGCTCTAAAGACAGAATAACTTGACAATTGTACTACATACCACTGGGATAAAGCCGCCGACACGCAATCCATTGTCAAAACTGTGTATTTATTCTACCGTTTATAGAATTATCTAAACTCGTAATAAATTGTGTTAGTGTAACCGACTGCCACGCCTGAGGTCGCGGGTTCGATTCCCGCACAAGTCAAACATTTGTGTGCATGAGCATGGATGTTTGTCTTGGTCTGGGTGTTTCTATGTATAATATGTATGTATTTACAAAAAAAATAGTATATATGTATGTTTATCCATTGTCTAGTATCCATAGTACAAGCTCTGCTTAGTTTGGGCTAGATGGTGTATTGTGTATGTGTTAGAAAATATACTAAATATACTATATACTTTGCCAGCGTCTTCACTAGCGTAAATGTAGGTTAGGTTTGGTTAGTAACCGTACTTTTTTCTGGATGAAAGATACGCTATGGCCTATTCTATACCTCCGACTGTATGCAAAATTTCTCGTTGATTGGTCGAGTAGATAAGGCGTGAAAGCGTAACAAAAAATCAAACTACATATAGGATAAAGATTAAATGCGCTGTGAAAATATGTGGTTAGCCTTTATTTCTTCAGCGATAATAAGTGTTAAATAACAATAAGCGCACACAATAATGGGGTATAGTAATAAAAAAGTGGAAATTTAGTAGAGGCAGAGCAGAATATATACCGAAATCTGGCGATACAGACTACGGTTGCGCAGAAAATCGTTTGTATGGTATGTTTGTCATGAATAGCAGTAGATACAGTGAGCCAGTGAGATCACTGGCCGTCTGGTAGACACCAGTTTTGACAAAAGTTTCTGTGAGATATAACTATCGCTAAGGTTCTCTTTTCTAACTTGAGACATGGCATGACGTAAATATAATATATGATAAAGAGACCAATGATCACTGTCATAGTATTATAACAAAAGGAAATCGACCTTGTTGTTTTATGACGTTCAAATACACTTTAACCGCAGGGTGGTAGACCATAATTTTGGCCGACTGTACTAGACTTGACCGCCACGTCTAAAAAGCAAAAGAGTACTCTCGGCGCCAAGATACGACTCCATCCTTTAATTTATTATGTAGTCGTGACCGTGGCATGCTGGACACATTTTGCTTTGTCATGACTGAGCCGGTCAAGTAAGCTTCTTAAGGCACTAAGCAACGTGACCGTTTTTGTACTGGTAGCTTCAATGGAATCACTGCATCCTTTTTACAGGCTTAATAACGCAAGTGCTGCTTGGCAATTTTTCAAGTGTATCTATATTTATATTTTAGTTTAGTCAAAGTATAGTTAGCATAGTTAATAAACGGTAGTGAATGCGACTGCTGTGCATGAGGTCTCGGGTTCGAATCCTGGATCGGGCCTATATAAAGTTATTGGGTTTTTCTGTTAAGAAATCTCAATAGCAGCCCGGAGTTAGGAAGTTGGCGGTGTTAGACACCCCGTGCCTCGGAAAGCACGTAAAGCCGTTGGTCCTGCGCTTGATCTCTCTCCGTTCGTGTCGGTGACGTCCCATCGGGACATGAGAGTTAAGGAATAGAGAGTGCACTTGTGTTTGCGTACATACTCGTGCACTATAATATCTCCTGCGCAGATGGCTAGTCTCCGTTAAGATTCGCCGCCGTGACCGAAATTCGGTCTGGAGGACATTATTATTACATTAGTTACCAATATCAGACAAGTCATAACTCCATGAAATAATTTGAGAACATCGTATCATGTTCACGTTAAAATAATCTACAAGCTGTTCAGCATTCTGGAAAGGGCCTAACCAAGCTACTTTTTTATTTCATCGTAACGTTTTCACGTCTCCATTCTTCAGACACAGAACCTAACAAACAAGAATGACTTCCACATTTGTTAACACAAAGTACTCGCGATTATAACGCGGCACAATATTTCGTTACAATACACAAAACTTCAGTCGACGAAATAGGTTCATTCCAATTATCCATCAAGCTTTGCCGTGCAATAAAAACAATATGGTTGCCATTATAGTTGTCTCTCACTCCTTCTCACTTGAGCGACACTAGATGTTTATGTCGCCTGCACTGTCGAGATTATTACGGTATGTATTTTATTTACTTATTTACTTTGTTTGCCAACCCTCTCGTGGACAGTCGAGGGCCGGCTTTCACGTAAATCCCTTTTATTTTAAGGGTAAAACAATGTTCCGGGTAAAAATAGGAATGCCTATAACCCTGTCCCGGATAAACAGCAGAATTTGAGACAGCATGCGATTTATCTTTCAGATAACGTTTACTTGTAAGTGGTAGGAGTGGGCGTTAGTATTGCATAATTTAGTTATCCAATATTAAATTCATTGAAATTAAACTACTATATACGGATTTTATCGCGTTGTTTATTTAACACTTTATTAGGTACATAATTTAGAAACTGTTACACTACTGTGCTACTATAAAACTTTACTAATTTTAAGCTAATTAAATTATTAAAACTATTTATATTATTTAAGTTTACACTTTCCCCGACGTTTCAGCAGCCATGGTCACGGAGAGATATACAATATAGTAGTTTAATTCCAATGAATAACATTCGCGTAAACAGAAGACAATTTTATGCCAACACTAAATTGTTTCATTCGTCCTTCGATGAGCAATGCCTTTATTATTACGTCTCAATATGGTTAAGCTTACAGTCTAAGAGTCTATAACGTTAAATTTTACTGTTCACATTAACGACTGCGGCGGCGTATTAATAATTCCATTCATATAAAATCTATTTATCTGTATATGCAAAAGTCGTCTCTGGCTTGACACTCCGTCTATTATCATGTCACACTTCATCAGCTACGCAGCTTATATTTCTCGATATCGTTGCTGTAATAAAATAAGCGGTGTACGACCATTGTTTTTAAGAACCAATAAACTAATAAAGCAAACGTTGATTGAACTGCCAATCCATTCTGTTTAATGTGTGTTTAAATTCTGAGAAAATCCCTTGGACGGTCAACTCTGATATCTGATGACCATACAAAATCAGTAAAATGACCTAGGTTCAATAGTATTAAGCATCGAAAATCAACGTTATGATCGTGGTTATAACATACGTCCATTGATATATAAAAACTCTAGATACACAATCAGCGTCAAAAAACGTCCTCACGTAATGAGCACCCACTTGAACATTTGGGTGCTCTTTTAATTTAGTACACACAGCGACGCATCAACCTAGACTGTTTGGACTTTGAACTATTAGAAGTTGAACGCTGCGAATCGTGCGAGAGAGTGCGTTATATTTTTGTTACGCTCTATCCTTACCATTACATCGATATGTCGATATATCCACTATGCACTGTATCTCTTCGATAATTCTCTATTTTGTATGTAGCGTAGTTATGCGTATATAGGGTGTCTAACTTGGTGTGTAGCCGTATGTATCGTTCGATCGCTCAGAGAGTAAACATGTCGAAGTGCTCGTTTAAAACTGTAAAATCACACTTCCAGGTCACTAAAAAAGGACGGTGTTTCATATTTTCGGTAAGTAATAATGTTATATATATATATATATATATATATATATATATATATATATATATATATATATATATATATATGTTAGTTTCGTAAATATGGTTACTGGGCCGCCCCCGTGGGTCGTAGCGTGATGTTATATAGCCTATAGCCTTTCTCGATAAATAGGCTATCCAACACTAAAGGAATTTATCAATTCGAACTTGTAAGTCCTGAGATTAGCGCGTTCAACCAAACAAACAAACAAACAAACTCTTCGGCTTTATAATATTAGTATAGATTATAATACTGGTTATTGCGTCAAGGAATCAATGTAAAATATATATTTTTGTTTATTTCGTAACAAAGAGCGACCATATAACTCAGCTCATTTAAACGAACACTTACTAAACGCATTAATCATACTGTTATATTTCCACTTGATTAGTCCGGGTTACATGTTGACTCTGTTCTTATATTAATAGAGACGCTGTTGCTTCTTAAAAGTCAATATATTTTATTAAAATGATAATGTGATTGTATATATTATTTATTACTAGACTTGCTTTATTACATACTATAGTGATCGTTTAATATATTTTTTTAATGTTCCGTTCCTTATTCTTATAGTAAGATATTTATAAAATGTATCTACATATTTATGTTGGATTTCAGCTTTCCTCGAGATACCGTGCGATGTGCAAAATGGATATCCGTCACAGCACACCAACGATCACAAGCAAGCACATACACATAATTTTTGGGAGTCAGCTTATATTTTTCAAAGTGCGATATTATCATATAACAATTATGTAAATAATACTATTAAATCTATTATCGAGAGCTATATCAAGATAAGATTGCATTATATAACAAAGAAAGATACGCAAGAAATTAAAATCCGTCAAAAAAAGATTATGCAGTAAACTCAATTGATTTCAAAGAAATTAAAATTATTATGTCGTATCTTTTCAAGTTTGAAATCTTAATCTTCTCTCTCATTTTATTGTAATTTGTAAGTACAATCAGTCGCGTAATGTTCAAACACGTATAATTTCAAAGTCGGGCAGCCAAGTATATGAACAGCAATGAAACATACTTGTAAAATAATTTACGTGCGTATTAATATAAAAAACATGCTATTTTACAAATGTTTTACTTGTCTTGTCTATTTTGTTAAATAAATACTACTGTCCGGTAAAAAAATAAAAGATTTTCTACTATCTGTTTAAGAGCTGCCATGTATAAATTATAATGGCAATACATTAGTTTCATTTGAACATCATAGGACACAAACTAAATAAATACGTTATGGTGCTGCAGGCGGCGGGGGGACAAACAATACTTTGTTACCTACGGGCAAAGAAAGATCTACCAAAATTACGTTTGTCACCGCATGCGCACCATAAAGTGTTTAGTTTAACTAATTTGAATATACATATGTATATTCAAATTAGTTAAACTAAACACTTTGTATATATTTGATAAATTTTATATAGATATTTTGATACTTGTTTTTCTCTTTTCAGTTCATTACTTTTAAGCAGTCGGGTTTTAAAAGTAGTTAAAACATAATTTACGATAAGATAGCTAAAGATTACTTCCTACTCCGTGACTAAAGAACGTTTGCATCCATGTTTTTCACATGTCACGTAATATATTGCTGCACGTCTTTGTGGGGTACAAAGATCGAACGGTAATACATCTACGAATAGCAATGTTTCGATGCTAATTACTATGCCATATGATTTGTACGATACCATTAAAGCATAAATAAAAGATTTGTTATTATTAGAAATCATTAGTATCTACCGGTGAAATCCATATATGTATATAAAAATCTCGTCACGGTGTTTGTGGTCGAACTCTCCCGAAACGGCTCGACCGATTTTTGTGAATTTTTCAATGTATATTTGGTAGGTATAAGAATAGGTCGTAAAGTATATTTCATACCGCTAAGAAATAATTTATACGGTAGAACGTTTGCCGGGTCAGCTAGTTTAATATATAAATGGCAATGGAAGATAATAGCTTAAGGGCTACAGAATGATAAGCTACTATTTATCCTGAATAAAATGAGCTATTTCTGTAGGAAAATCAAGGGATCATACCCGCCATTAAAATCTATTTACTTATAACTAGCCTAGGATTTGAGACTTATGCCCGGTAAACGACAATAAACATCCTATTACGTAAACCCTCTAATCATATCTAGTGAAATGTGGCGGTAATAACTACCCGTTCCGGGATATAGTTGTAAGGCGTACATCGAGATGGGTGTAAAAACCCAGGATTCAACCTCTTCGTCTTCATGTAAACTTTTTCCATCCTTTTTTTGTAATGCTGCTGTGTAAAAGCCTCTTGGACTTCCAAATCACTCTGTTGGTGGATAACCCCTAACCTTATGACCCCTATATCTAAGGGGTATTTTGATCCACAGGGCCCATATTCAAACACGACCGAGAGATAACCGCAAGGTGTCTGTACACCAAGTCACAAGTCAATCGGTGCAAGTGGTTCCGGAGCTATGCCTGTCACTAACAAACTGTCACTAACAGACAGACACACAGCCCCACGATGTTTTCATTAACCTCTTCGAAGAAGACTCAATAATGACCTACCGATAAATAACAACTATGAACCAATGAGCTGGTTCGACCATTACCACAGTTAAAATATCAAATATCAGAATTCAAATGTTCAGAAGAAGAGATGTTATTTAGTAACTCTTGTCCAAATCCATTCTATACTTACTTACTTCGCTGGCTCAGCGACCCAAAGTGGATCTTGGCCTCCGACATTAAAGTGCGCCATTCATTTCTATTTTGTGGCAAGTTAGACTCTTTCAGGTCTTTAGCTATCTCATCTTTCTAGCGGTACCTTGAGTGACCCACCGGACGACGCTCGGTGTGCCGCCTGATATATTATGCTCTATTAGCAGTTCGATCCTCTCCCACTCTTTCCACATGTCCGAGTCAGCGAAATCGGGTAGCTTTTATTTCCCCTATGATATTCGACTGTGACACTATGAAAATTCCATAGCAAACCATTCTATGAAAATGTTATTTTAGTACCTACTTTTACTCTTTTTGTATGTACTAACTTGACATACCTCCATTTAATTAATTATATCACGTACCCCAAATCCGACGAGGGACCGCAGAAACAAACTTACCATGTTATTTGTACCTATGGAATATTTGGCTGGTAATTTTAGACTATGGCGTGGACATAGAAAATATTCCTGTTACCTGTGTACTCACTTTCTTTTTATTATGATTACTCTGGTCAACTTATGTACGTACCACTTATTTAAGTGATGCAAATGCATTCGAATACAATTGTGCGATATGATGCAATCATCAGAAAATTCAGTTTGGCACTCTACTAGACTACAATTTGGCTTCGAATACTAGTATTGACATGCTGGCCTGACCCGAGAACCCTTTAGGCCCACTATATACTTTTTAGATGTAGTTAAGGTCACCAGTGCTATGGGTAAGGAGTAAACCAGCGATACCAATTTCCCTACTTAGTAATTAACACGACTAACCAAAAAAGTTTTGTTCTCTGATACAGAATTTAAATAACATCTAGAGACTGAAACAGACCCTGAGGAATAATTACAGTACGATCGTGTTTTGCATAAAGTTTAAGGTTTTAAAGGACACGTTGTCATAAACAGAGTGATGTAAATGTTATCACAGTATTCCAGCCTAGTTCGGAGAGAAATGATAATCCAAATTATATAATAGGTACTAGCAATTCGCACAGAATTACGGATTAATAGCGCATTGATTTTGTACATTACATTTAAATTATAGTTTCAAATTTAAAAATGGCCTCGATGGCGTAGTGGTTAGTGTAACCGACTGCCACGCCTGAGGTCGCGGGTTCGATTCCCGCACAAGACGAATATTTGTGTGCATGAACATGGATGTTTGTCTTGGTCTGGGTGTTTCTATGTATAATAAGTATGTATTTACAAAAAAAAAAGTATATATGTATGTTTATCCATTGTCTAGTACCCATAGTACAAGCTCTGCTTAGTTTGGGCTAGATGGTGTTGTGTGTATGTGGTAGAATATTAGAATATTATATTATATTAATTTCTTTTTTAGTTTACAAAAAAGGAAATGTGTAAATTACTTATTAATAGAGTAAACGAAGGGCATTTCGCTCAAAATGCGACATTTTCCTTACTTAAAGCCCGTTCACGACCTTGACACTGTGAGCGGCAGCTTAGTGCGGTGCGGCGAGCAGTAAGATCAAATGTATAAAAATGTTTGAAGCTCGCCATGAGACGCCGCTCATAGCGAAAACTGTATCGTGGCGTAGCGTCGCTCTCATTCACTTGTACTTTTGTTCCGGCCGCTCCAGGCACCGCCCACCGCCGGTGTAGCGATTCGCTCGGGAAAAGCCGTGCGCGTTTTAGCTATGAGTGGCGTCTCGTGGCATGCTTCAAACATTTTTATACATTTGATCTTACCACTTGCCGCCCCGCGCTAAGCTGTCGCTCACAGCGGCAAGGTTGTGAACGGGCCGTTAGACCGTCATAACTTCTAAACGAAATGTCCGATATGAATAATTTTACGTGTAAGTAATCAAACCATTTAAATGGATAAGGATTAATATTAAGATACTAATATTACCACTAATTGTTTGTGCCAGTGTTTGAACTTAACAATTTGAACAAAAACGGTTATTGTGGCTTAACTATAATAGTTAGGCATATACCATCACGGACTTTTTTATGATTTGTGAGTAATGATACTCACAAATCATAAATGTATCATGAATAGTTTCGCACGATAAATAATGACTTTTATAGGCAACATTTTGATACCTAGGATTACATATGCTGTAATTTAAGTAGAAATCTCAATTTATAAATCAAGTATGGCCTAAGTTACTCAATAATAATATAGCTTTCTAATGGCGATAGAATGCTCATTTTTGAAATCGATGGAGTAGTTAACGTACATACAAAAAATCTAATCTCTCCTCAGTATAATATTAGTATAGAAGTATAGATTAGTATAGACTAGTATATAAGAAAGGATAATATTAAAATTAGAAACGGAATAAATGTTTTTTTTAGGTACAGGTACAAAACGCTTTATAAATTTACTTTTGTAGTCACTAGGAATTCACTTTTCTTTTTTCTTGGAGTAACTTTTTTTTTTCTCATTCTTTCCCATCGTTTTCTTCTTATCCAGTTTATGGGTTGATTTAGCTCCTAATTTGCCTGGACCACCTATTAATCGAATCAATGGCACCACCTGTGAGTCGGCATACGCTAACAACTGCACCCGACGATGAGTTAATGCCTCCAAAGCCTTATGACTGCAAGTTTCTAATCCTTCAGACGCTTTAGATAAAGCTGCAGAAGTCTTTAGAGCTTCCGGTGCAGCATATCTACCTCCTTCATTGAACAATTTGATCTGAGCTAAGAAGCGTACGTTAGAAATCCTTGCCTCTTGTACGCTATGGTTTATATGGAGCTTGAAATCTGCGATTGCTTTATCAAGTGACTCCTCAAACATTTTACAATTTATTGGTAAGCGAGTAGCTATACTGGCCATTTTACTTTTTTTTATTTCGGGCGATACCGCATTGTTGCTTATGAGTTCATTAATGGTAGGTTGGATATCAATGATCCACTTGGCTAAGGGAAATAAAAATGGTGCATCAAATGCCGCGAATTCTGCAGCTTCAACAGGTAAACTGTCAACTAGGTGGTTAACTGCATTCAAGTGGGCCTCGAGACGAGTATCGTGGTGACGGATCTCAGCGAGACGCGCATCTCGCGCAGCTTTTACTCGCTCCGAACGAATACTATGAGATATCATTTTCAGTGAATATCGCATATGTAATGATATACTTCGTTCTTCCACCCATAATTGAGCTTGATGCCTTAATTCTTCTGGTACTAACGAGATGTTACTCTCGAAAGATTCGAGAAATCCATTTCGCCAATTTTCTAAAGCTGTTTCTTGCAGTTGTGTCTGTAATATGGCACGAGGCAACGGCAGCCGAGTTTGTGCAGGAGCATTTTCAAAATCAACTATTTGTGCAGATCGAGGATATTTTTCCATAAATAAGTCTAGCTCAGAGACCAACAAGTTTGTCATAGTGGCTGGCAAATCCATAAATTCCTCTAAACGTCCCAGTTCAGATTCACTATGTTGTAGATACATTTCAGCAGTGCGACCTAACATTATCATTATAGAATCATATTGCTGATTTAATTTTTCTAAATCGGGTGCAGATCGTAATTGTTCTATGGCAATGTTAATAGGAATTTCGCTAGCAAGCTCTATTGCATCATGGTTAGTTAAAAGATCTTCTACAGCTACAATTGTTAATTTCTGAGCAAGAGCAGAGCGTAAAATATGATCATCCCAAAGATGACCTGCATTGTATAGTAATGAATAAGTATCCTGAAGTCGTTCCCCTAACGAACATAAACTTTTCTGCATAGATGTTACGTCGCCTCCTGAAATTTCCAGTAATTTCGAATTGGCAAGGGCAGGTTCGGTTTCCGTTAAAATAGATATACGCCTAAGAGGCCGTTCAATAACTTTTTTTAAATCAGCCATTTCAGACTTAGGAAACTGATTGCCCTGATGACTGTAAAGATCTTTTTCTAGATTGTCTAGCTTACTGTAATATCCTGTATACACGTTGAGCACAGCGACACGATAGGCTTCAACTAATCGACCAACACAAGCATCCAACTCTTTTATGTCGCCCATCAATGATCCATCAACTAAAGAAGTCTCACGAACTTTAATAATGCTAGGAGCCCGTTTAGATAAACTTTCTTCTATAGGCTGGCGTAAGGCACTATGTGATTCGCGTTGTCTATAGACCACCCCAATGCCCAGCGTCAACTGATTAAGACTACTTCTTGCGAATATAACACTTTCGTCTACTTGTAAAATTAGCTTTGCTTCTAATTCTGTGAACGCTCTACAATTACTCAAGAGCTGTTGGTTAGTTTCGTAAATACGTTTATCAAAATCATGTAATAACTCCTTGGGAGTCATGTGACCGACTGCAATGAGGCGCTGAAATTTGTCACGTAGTATAACTTTCAAATGCTCAGCTCTTTCCCTTTCTAAAGCTATAGCCTCGTGTTTAAAAGTTGTCAAATCATCCACCCGTTGTAAGAGTAATTCATCAATTTGCTTCAAAGCGTTATCGCGAATGTCTTTAGTCAGCAATATTTCCATTCTATGACATTTTTCTACAACGCAGTCCATTTGAAGTTGGTTTTGGGTTATGTGAGTCAAAAGGTTTTCAGCAAGACGGCTTATTTTAGCATCTATACCAGCATTGGCTTTTGCTGCACATTTGAGGATATCATCGATTATACTTTTATGATCTTGTTCGCGTTGTTTAAGATAGTTGGCAAGGATAGGACCACTGTGCCGTGGAACCCAGTCATCTGGTAATATTGCAACAGCATCATCATCATCAGGACATCCTGGCTTCGCCACGTGTGTTGCATTTTTCACAATCCCTGTGCATTTACAACCAACCAGGTCTATTTTAGAACTAGTTTTCGATCCACTAGGCTCCATCATTATAAAGAAAACGGCAAAAACTTTTATTCTAAAATCACATGTTCAAAGTGACGTTGACATGTATATTATTTTTCTTTATTATATGGAAAGTAAAAAAGGCTAGACGTTTATCTTTTATACGACCTTTTCAGATATATTAAAATGTAAGAATGTCACGAGAGACAATGCGATATATCTAACATGTGGAGGTCGAAAAAGTGAGATATATTATACGCCATATTCACAGGTATATTAATTTGTGCTGTAAATTTGACTTACTCAAATTATCACATGTGTCATATTAGCACTTTTGAAAACAGACAGACATCAATGTTCGTTTATGTGGCCTGCGAACCTAGCTCCTTTGCTATCTATACGGTCAGTAGCAAAAAATCATCAAACAACAGCTCTCCTTTTAAAGTTCTTTTCTGGATCATACTGTGCTTGGTATCACTGGTATAAATGTAGCAATACGTCTTAGAATACTTATAAACGTTGAGAACTACGCACAATAGTGCATATCCGACGAATGCTTTGGAGCAAAGGTGCAGATATATTGATTCGATAAGACGCACATACATAAAGCCTCCTATACCCGCCTAGTCTATTCCCGCTCGCACTTAATCCGTAGCTTTTCAAACAGTATTCATCCGGCGAAAAGCAATAAAACAATATATTTATACAACAAAAAGCTTATTTTGTGTACTTTACCAACAATTCCACCAACAATATTCACTGACAAAGGACCCCTTATACGGCAAACATCCAATTGTAAACAGAATTTGAATACAAAATGTTCATATTTATTTTGTTGAGTTATTTTACGGTTTATAAATCATATCTTTTAATGCTGGGGATCCATGTTGATTCTGTAAATTTACGCGTATTAAGCTCATATAGATGCATATAATTATGGTAAATGATTGGAATTGCCTTAAACCTTGTTTCTCAGTACTGATGATGATTACCGGGGTGGCTGTAAGTACATATCTCACATAACCCAATCTCTGCAGTTGAGTATCTTATAAATATTTACTACGTAAAAGAAAGGTGTTCAAGATTGAATCATAATTATAATAAAAATATGAAATCAATGACTAATTTAGATTATGATGATTTAATTATTCTTCTTTCAGGCGCAAGTCATTCGCGTGAGCTACATGCTTGTGCGAGTTGCTCGCGTCTTTTGTTTTCACGATGTTTGCATATAACCAATGCAAGTCATCTTGCGCATGTTTCTCGGCATGTCCAAAACCCATAACTTACACACAGATACAGCTAAAAAACGTGAGATAATAAACGGCTCCTCGGATGCTGCAGGTATCTCACGACTTTAAATAAAGAAAACAATCCGTAGAAACATTATAATAAGGGTTCAGGCTCGTTGTATCCTTAATATATATTCGTTTGATCCAAATGGTGTTTCTACTAAATCCTTTCATGATGTTATGAAGATATATCTAACGAAGGGTTAGACATCTCGCTTTACAAAAGATGAAGCAACCAAATACAAGCGTGGTTTTATGCATCGTACGTGTGTTAACGATACACAAAAGAAATAAAATAATAGAGGTTGTCTTTGATTAACACTGATTTGATCTGTAACGCAGCGAGTTCGTCACACCGAATGCGTCCGCGTCATGTCAATAAGACACTGACAGCCGTAACTGTCACGCCACCTGACGCATCGGGTATGTGGCGACGTCATTCAAGCTGACGCTTGACGTTCCCAAACAAACCAGTAGATACCGCTTTATTAAATTACAAAGACGGAAATAAATTTCATTTAAATTATTTCTCGAGGCTTCGACATATCTATTATTGGAAATACAACGTACACCCGTTTGTATTATTAATTTGATATCAAAAGCTTTTTAAGGTACTCGGTGTTGTATGACATACGCCAACCTAATAGAATTGATAAGAAGAGTACATGGCATAATATGCGTCGTACAATCAACCATGAATATGATTGAGATAGATATAAGAGCTACAGGTATCTATACTAAATTATAAAAGGCAAGCTTTGCAGACGGCAAAATAGTACCTTAAGAACTTAAATTAATTTCTAATTTCTTTTATCAATTATTAAACACGTTTAGTATAAGAAGCTGCGGTAGCTCAGTGGGGAGACCAACAGACTGCGATGCAGAGGGTCTCGGGTTCGAACCCACGTTTCGCACCTCTGACTTTTGGAAGTTATATGACTTTTCGAAATTATGTGCGTATTGATTGACAATTATCGCCTGCTCTGTGCCTTGGAGAACACGTTAAGCCATCGGCCCCGGCTGCCATGGACATCTATGGCAGTCGTTATTGGGCAGTCAGTGCCCTCTTATATCCTGACACTGGTCTAGCCTTAGGGTATCGTTAGCCTTCGGGTTGCGGAGGTCTGGTGGCAGCCGCTCCGTGTAAAAACTGATATCCAGTCAAATCCGGTTAGACCAGAAAAGCCGACCCCAAGTGACTTGGGAATAATGAAGGCTAAGGAGAAGAGCAAGTATAATAAAATAGTATATCTGTGTTCAAAGAAGTGATATATGCCGTGTTTCAAATCGTATCATATGAATCTACACACATTATACTGGTCGTTGAAGTCAACACTGTGACAACGAATGAATTTTGGACAATCTTGTAAATGATTCTACTTATTAACTTTAATAGACGCTCCACAATATTTGTTTACTCTGCAGCTCGTTATACTGTGAGCTTCGTCCACCACACACCAGCACAATTTTGTCTCCTTTTGCTTGACAATAGATGGAAGTAAAATTGACGACTAAACATTCGCCCCAGACATGCATACACACATGTTTATACTACACATTTAACTAATAGTATTACTGTAGTGATTTTATGAATATATTTTTTTTGACAATACTTTATAGTAACATTTCTTATAAAAAAAACGAATGTTTAATAAATCTTCTATTTTTTGCCTTACTGTAAGTTTATAGCAAATATTTCAACCATTTATACATAATTATATAGGTATCTATTTATCCCATCCCACTTTTCTTTTCTATTACTTAGGTTGTTTCTCTTTTCATATTTTCTAGGTGTTTGGTGATTATTACATCCTACAACCAACAATGAATACTCAAATGATAACCCGTAAGGCAACAGCCAAAGACACAGAGAACAAATTAAAGACAGCACTGTTGGAATTGAAGAAATATAAGACAGACAACAATATGTTATTAAAGGAATGCAGCGATTGTGAAGGTGAAATTGAAGCAGTCAACAACAAAGTATTGGAGCTTAGAGACAACTGACGGAGCTCCATATAGAATATATGGATGTCTTGGACCAGCGGGACCGACTAGAAGATGAAGTTAGATCCTTCAGTAATTGTAATGATGGTTTTTCTAAGTCGTTAAGCAGCCACAGCACTGAGCTTAAAGCAAGCCTGAATGAAGCACTTACTAAAATTATTTCCTTGAAACAAACCATTCAGGTGCTAAATATATGTATGTGCTTATTTTATAACTTAAATATACAACTTCTTTAATTATAATAGCGCGCAATCTGACTCATTACAAAATAGTTTTAAATTAATACTCGGTTATACTACTTTCTGTTTGGACTTTAATTATATGTTATACGTGAACCAGCCTCAAAACTTTGATGAACTTTTTGCTTGTAGTCATTTTATTTGTAATGGATGAATTTGTTATGTATTATCAAAATTGTAGGGGTATTCGTACTAAACTTAACGTTTTACATATGAATATTTTGTCCAATCATTACGATATTATAGTCTTAACAGAGACATGGCTAACACCACAGGTGTTCGACAGCGATATTATAGATAACCGCTATGTAGTCTATAGATGTGACCGTAACCGCGTTGCTACCAGTAAGAAGGAAGGAGGCGGAGTGTTGTTGACCGTTTTAAAAAACCTATACTCTTCTCGTATGTCCCTTAAAATGCTATCCACCCCTCATATTGAACACATTCTAGTATAGCTTCCAGGTATAAACAATAATAAGTCATTTATTAGTGCAGCATATATCCCCCCCAAATATCATCAAGAAATCATTCTTACTCATTTTCAACATTTACAATACACATTAGAGTAACAAAAGCCAGATAAATTCTATCTATTTGGTGACTACAATTTGCCGTATGCTAACTAGCTGCCGTATAATAATGACAACCCAGCTTCATTGTGTTGTTCTGGGCATTCTTTATTAATCGAGCATATGAATAATTTTATGGCATTATTAAATTCCTTTCAATATAATTACCTTACAAATCATAAAGGTCGCATTTTGAACCTATAAATTAGTAACATAGATTGCGTTATAAACACTCCATCATGTATATTGTTACCCATTGATGTTAATCATCCTCCTTTTTGTGCTACTATAATTCACAAGAGTCAAAGTAAAACAGTTTCACAAGCGAAAATATTTAAGTTTAATTATTATAAGGCTAATTATGAACAAATTAATACAGATATATCTAAAATTAATTGGTCGGATATCTTAAATAAATTGTCATCGGACAAAGGTGTTGACACTTTTGATGATATCTTATATGGACCAATCAAGAAACATGTTCTTTTGTCTCGCTTAAAATCTAAGAAATTTCCTATATGGTTTTCTAATTCTTTGATACGCATTTTTAAAAACAAGAGAAAAGCCTGGATCAGTTGAAAAACAAGTGGCAACTCATCAGAATATGGAAAATTCTCTTACATTAGGCGTCGATTTCAAATGGAATGTAAAACTCATTACATTAATTATATAAATAGCGTAGAAGATAACATTGAAAAAGACGTAAAAAGCTTGTGGCGTTATGTTTCCAGCCGGACAACAAATACTGGTATACCAGCCTCGATGTTCTATAAACATCATAATACCAATGACCCGGCAGTGATGTGTGTGTTTTCAAAATTCTTTGAATCTGTATATGAAACTTCAACATTTATTCTATATTTATATATATGTAACCATAGTTACGCGCTTCGACTGCGTGTGTCAAATGCATGGTTGTGTGCGTGTAGTGTTTTCCCTTTAATTTAATGTATTTCTAATGCTTATTTTATATAAATATTAGGATTTGCCCCTCCTTTTCCATATAAACTTTAACTGTGCCAAATTTCATACTCCTCCGTCCGCGCAATTTTCGTAAAAAGGGGTACAAAGTTTTTGCTTCTGGTATTAATATACATATAGATATTTTGACACGAGAAAAATATTACAATTGTACAAGCAAACGCGGACTTTTTTTATGTGTGTATATTAGAAACAGCTAGGATTGTCCTAATCTGACATGGATTTAAGCAATCCTGTAAATGTCCAATTGGGGAAAAGTAAATGCTGTTTTCGGAGTAACAATCTGTGTCCCTTTCAAATCGATCCTGGCCTCCATAATCCTAGTCCCTTTTTATCTTATCTTACATGTGACAGAGTACTTTCAGGTGCAAAGACTTACGTTAGGTCGGAGCGAGGAAAACCGAGACGACGCGTAGTAATGTGAATATGTATTATTAATCCACATTGCAATACGGAGCATAACTTATTTAACATTTATATTATGTATAAGTAAGTGGTTACCGTTAAATAGTTGTTTGTCGCTCGCTTTAACTGTGATGGAAAACAAAGATAGGGTAACCTGCATGGCTAATTGTTCTCCATAATGTTCTCGAAGACATGAGAAGTACCAGCCCGGACTGGGCCAGCCCCCCTTTTCACAAAGGGAAGAGGCTCGTGCCCACCAGTAGCATAGTTTATACAAGATTAATGAAGTATTTTAAAATTTTAAATAATGGTCACAATCGTGGTCACAGTCTACCAGTTAGCTACCACCATTTAATACCAAGTTTTTATGAAAAATAATTATATCATAAGAGTCGTGTAGCTCAAGCAAACAAAAATAAATATTATTCCTGAGTTGACGATTTATTATGCCAATACATTAAAAATCAAAGAAGAAACCAAACCGTATCAAACCTAATAAATATATTCTAAGTAAAGTAAACGAAACCAACGTAACGTATTCCTCGGTGTGGTATACTACCTTCTTACATTACATTGTTTCGAAACATTACCAACTCGCAACGTATCAAATCACGCACTTAAATATTTGTCGTAATTTAACACTTTGAACCAATAGATGATAGATTTCGTGTATAGCTTGCGGTTACTCTATGATGTACACATGACTACGTTGGCGACAGTAGTAAAGCGCTCATAGCCAGTTGCACTCACTGATCGGTCGTTACGTTAAGCAACGTTGGGTGCGGTCAGTCTATATATGGGTGACTGCTTAGCGGTATTTCATCTGAGCGTCTCCGTGCTTCGGAGGGCTCGTAAAAAGTCGGTCCCGGTTGTTGCCAAATTCACAGCAGTCGTTAAGCCATGTCAGTGGCTTGAACAACTCTTGACAACAGGTTGGCCACTAACCACACGAAAAGAAGAAGTATTAAATGTAACTGCTTTGCATAAAGTCTGATTACTGGTACTGAGAAGAAATTGTCAGTAGAAGCACAAAACCTGGAACTGTGTCCGGTGGACGGCAACAGGTTTACCCACTGTTAGGCACGATCTAAACGCATAGCTAGAAAACGCTTGTACATATCTCTGCTTATCCTGTTAGGGTTATAAGCGCGGGACAATGTATCATTACATATAAACGTACTTACTTGGCAAGATATCACCGAGAATACCTTTGTGATATCTTGTTACGTTTATATGTCTTTAACCATACTTTTATTAGAGATCTCTCAACCCCTCAAATGTTATATTTTTAGTAGCAGAAGACGGCAAGATTCTTTACTTTCTACTGGAACCTAAAGGCATTGTTGGCGACATATACTTGTTATATACCTCTGCTTACCCTTTCAGGATTAAAAACGCGAAATTATGTAAGTATTGAATACCGTTACATATATAAATATTCTGTGCGTGTGTTTGTAATTAAACTCCTCCTAAACGGCTGGACCAATTTTGATGAAATTTTTTGTGTGTGTTCAAGTAGATTCGAGAATGGTTAAGATTTGTATTATAATTTCTTTTTCGTGTGTTCAGGACAACGTCTGTCGGGTCCGCTAGTACATAATACGTATATAGAGAATACATTGTATTTTCTATATATTGATCGACTAGCTATGCCCGCGGTTTCACCCGCGTTTATGGTTACTGCGCCGCCCACGTGGGTCGTAGCGTGATGTTTTATAGCCTAAAGCCTTCCTCGATAAATAGGCTATCCAAGACTAAAAGATTTTTTTAATTCGAACCAGTAGTTCCTGAGATTAGCGCGTTCAACCAAACAAACAAACTCTTCAGCTTTTTAATATTAGTATATAATTAAGAAGGGGTACGGATTTCTACCTTCGGGTATTAATACAGAGGTTCTGTAACACTATATACTATTTGTATTAAAAAGATAAGAAAGATAGGAAAATAAAAATGGCTTGAATATTTGTCAAGAGACACTATTTTACGCCAAAATCTTATGTACGGTAATTTGAAGATAAAACCAGATTTGTCAAACCCATAAAGTTTTTAGCCTTTAATAAAAAAAATTACGGTAGGTACTTTAGTCCACCGCTATCCTAAATTATGGGCTACAGTAACGCTAAGATTACAAAATTATCCTTGAAACAAGGAAAGAATATTGTATAAGGTTCGCGGACGGTAAACGAATCTTGCATCGTAAAATCTTCATTGTTCTTCGAGGGTTGTCTCGAATACGTCGTTGTTTTATTATCCGTTGCCTTGAGCTCGGATGCAATCGATTCAATTTATTAAACTTTATACAATTCTTAGTACTTCACAAGTTTGTATTTCTGTACAAGTTTTATTTGAATAATTTGCGATTCATTTTTGCCATGCCATGTCAGCCATGTTTTTCTATTGAGATATACCTAGACTTTTGCCTATATACCCTAAGGCGTAAATAAAGGTATATTACATTGACGTTTCGTCAGCTATTGTTTTAGGGAATAAGAGGCGAGTGTATTGCTGTATGCTGGGCACAGTTTTCATACACTCATACACATACTCCGTAATGTTATAAATAGATTCTTAACAAAAACGCTCGATAATACTGCTCGACTTAGAAATCAAATCATTTAATACGGTTAAAGCAGCTGCAAGAAGATCTCAGTAGCATGCGCATGCCGCATGCGAGTACACGGCAGTAAGCTCGCACCCTCTTATTACGCGGAACCAAAAACCATAGATGACGTACATACGAGTATACGAGTATATTATTACATATCGCAAGATTTCTGCTAGACACCACCTATTAAAATAAAAAATTTTTAGATGTCGTATTTTTAGGTGGTGTATTTTTAAAAGGTGTCGCTCCACACAATTCATTCGAATAGATTTGCGCGAAACGACAAATAATCCATTCCCTTCTGCCTACCGCTTTAAGGGCTTCACCATAAATCTTCATGTGTATAAGAAGTACTTTTAAGTAAGAAATATATTTGGGAACTAGTCGTTAATTCATCAACAAGAGCCTTGTTCACAAATTACGACATTCTTTGTCACGTTGCGCGACACACAGTAATGTCGCGCGATGTTGCGCAAAATTGTCGAACATAAAACAACATTGCTTACCTTTGATGATGATTTATTTTTCTCAGCCATATTATGGAAAACAAGATTGAGAGAAAATAGTAAGTAAAATTGAAAGAAAGAGCGTGTTTTTGAAACGTGTCATTGGTATCGCCTGTTAAGTACTTGTGCAAACGGTGGTAGGTCGCGGTAAGCCCCTAGCACTTCTTCGTAATGTGCTTGAACAAATCCACTCCATCCGTACGATTACACGTTTACAGCTTACTCTGGGAACGACAGCCAAGATGGCAGACGTAGAGACGCTGAGATTAATTAGTTTACTGGAATTCGAGGAAACTTAGATATTGAAGTGAAAACTTCTTTAGCACTTTTTGGGTGAACAAAAAGCGTGAAACTCGCGTCATTGTCACCGCACGCTAGTTACTTAGTTTCCACTTCTATCTGCAGTCCCCAAAGATGTAACCTTTAGTGTGGTTATTAATTAGGGATCTGTTCGATCCAGAAATAGGACAGGCCACGCCGTAGGGGCGTGGTGTCTTAAGGTAAATTTGTTTAGTGATTAATCAAAGATGAGATGACGATTAACACTTTTAATATATTTTTAAGGAACAAGTATAGACAATAATAACTTTTTTACTACGCAACAATAATCAGAGCGTGGTTCGTCGACAGGCTTGCTTCGTGGTCCTTCAGGAATTAGGACACTTAGCTTGAGAAGTGAAGCCGGCCGGAAGAGGTCACGATCCAGGACGCGATCGGCTTATATATCCGCTACCGCCGGGTAGGAGGAGAAGAGGGGCGCCAGCCACCACTCCGACTCGCACGCAGCCGTCATGGCGCGAGCGGTCCGCATGACAAAGACTACCCTGCATGTTTTTTTAGCTTAGAACTGCTCAACTGACTTTACTCAAAGTCAATCTATACTATAATATTATAAAGCTGAAGAGTTGGTTTGCTTGGTTGAACGCGCTAATCTCAGGAACTACTGGTTCGAATTGAAAAATTCTTTTGGTGTTGAATAGCCTATTTATCGAGGAAGGCTTTAGGCTATATAACATCACGGTATGACCTAAGGGGGCGGCGCAGTAACCATAAACGCGAGTGAAACCGCGGTCACATCTAGTGTACCTACATATAATTCTGTAGAGAATTGTCACTAAGTATATAGTATCGTCTTGAGATTCCGCAAATACCGCTATGTATAAGAATAATACTCGGATATTATCGCATTTTGATTATAACTTACTAGATTTTGCCCGCGGCTTCGTTTGCATAAATGTAGGTTAGGTTAGATTAGTCGAACGTTTTTTTAGATGAAAGGTACTCTATGTCCTTTTCTGTTCCACTGAGCACGTGTATGCGATATATCACGTTGATCGGTGGAGTAGTTAAGGCGTGAAAGCTTAACAAACAAACCAACAAATAAACAAATAAACACTCAAATTCGCATTTATAATATTAAGTTAAAGGTTAAAATATAACCTATAATGTTATAATGTAAGGATAATTACTTCAGTTTACATTAGCAGCTGTAACAACAACTAAATGTTGTTGAAAATGTAAATAATTATACATACAGACATATGTCTCGCCTATATTCACACCTAAATCCCCTAAGAACAGAGAGTGTAATCCAACCATATACCTCTTCTACCGCCCGCTTTGAATTAATACAGATCGTTATGCCTGTGGCACAGGTTTACCCTAGTACAGGCACCCCTTATATTATACCTTTACGATGTAACCTAAGCTCTGTATCCTTTTTTGTACCAATTTAAGTTGAATAAATGATTATGATTATGATTATGATTATGTTATCATTTTGCTCGCGAAATAAATAATATTTTAAGTAGTTTAAAGTACATATTAGTTATTAATTGTGTTTTAAGACTTTCAGTGAATCTGTTATACATATAGTGACACAGTAATAAGACTCAATCTGGTGATATAAACTGCTAAATAAACAACATTTGTTAAAAATTTAAAAGATCAGTGAAGTGAGATCGAACTATGCAGTAGTGTTTATCAATACGCGTAAGTGACACGAAATACACGGCGCTTAAGACTTTTTGGACACGAACTAACAATTGAAATTGAATTGAATCATCGTTAATTCGTTACGATGTCAACAAAAACTTGTGGAGGGTGTAAAGTGGCGTTTGCTTCTGAAGATTATTTGCAATGTAGTATGTGCAGAGTACCGTATGACCTTCTCTGTGCGAATATATCTAAAGAAGTATTTAAACGAATGAATGTTAAAGACATAACCATATGGCGATGCCCTGAATGTGTCAATAAACAACCGAAGAATGGTAACGTAAACACGCCTGTGCGATCGTCCCAATCGGAGAATCATACGAAATCTAATCGCAGTACGTCACGGCAATCACCATCTCCAAACCACAATGTAACTTTACGTAATAAGCAATCGCTACGCCAACAACAACAGCGTGTACAAACAGACAAAAACTCTGATGCACCGTTGGTGGACGTTACAACCGACACTCTCAGGCAGCTGATTTGTCAGGAAATTGACAGGGCGCTTAAGAGTTCATTGAATGATCTGGTCAGAGATCAATTTTCTAAAATCAACGAACTAGTGGCAAGTTTCCAACAGTCGCTGTCGTTTTTCAATGATAAATTTGATGAGATGAAGAATAGCTTAGACGAAAAGACTGTCACCATACGAAAGCTGGAAAAAGAAAACCTTGCATTGCGTATGACTATGAATAACATCACACACAGAATGAATTTGTTAGAACAGCACGCCCGCTGTAATAATATCGAATTACAGTGCGTCCCTGAACATAAATCAGAAAACTTGGTCACTACTATCACCCAACTCGGTAGAGTAATTAAGTGTGATGTCAAAGACAATGACATTCAACATTGCACAAGAATAGCGAAAAGGAACACGCAGAGCAATCGACCTAGATCAATACTCGTCAAATTTACTAGTTCTCGAATGCGCGATGCGTTTCTTGCTGCAGCTTTAAATTTCAATAAGGCGAATAAAAAGGATAAACTCAACACGAGTCACTTAGGCATAGCCACGGATAATCCGAAACCTATTTATGTCGTCGAGCATCTGTCCCCAGACAACAAGGAGCTTCACGCGGCAGCGCGTATCCGCGCTAAAGAATTGGGCTACAAATTTATATGGATTCGGAACGGCAAATTTTTTGTAAAGAAGGACGAAACATCTGAAACTATAATTATCAATAGTATGGACAAGTTAAAAGACCTCTCTTGATTTATTTTTATTTTTTATATTTTATTTTATTTTATTTCATACATACTAAGCGTGTTTTATGGTCTTATCATTGTTATTATTCAATTTTATAAAGTGTTATTATCAGAATACCCGTGGCCTTCGAACAACTCTTGCAGATGTTCGTCAACATATTTATAACCGTGAGTACGATGTCTATGTCTTCACCGAAACCTGGTTGTCTTCCGATGTATATGATAGCGAACTGTTTAGTGATAGCTATGTAGTGTACAGAAGAGATCGGGAAACGTCTACTTTTAGTAACCATAAGAAAACCGGCGGAGAAGTAATTATAGCAATATCTAAAGTATTTGTTTCATCTCGTATGCAAGAGTGAGAATCTGACTGTGAGGATTTGTGGGTTACAATTCGGCTGCAACGGGGTAAGTTTAATTATGATTTATTAAAATTGTGTGCTGTCTATTTACCACCACCATTAAAAAATGAACAATTTGAGCAGTTTATAGAAAATTGTAACACGGTAATACACGCTAACTTAAATAGTGCTACACTTATAGTTGGCGACTTCAATTTGAGTGGTATTGAATGGAAAGCACTGAACACAGGTTCACCATGTACAGTTTCATCTAATTCGCGCCCAGGTTTTGTGAAGGATATATTTGTCGATTTTATATCCCTAAACAACTTAAATCAATATAACTGGATTAAGAATACGCAGAATAGAACTCTTGACTTAATAATATCTGATATTGAGCAAATAATAGTTAGCAGTTGTGAATATCCAATAAGAGAGACTGATAAGTACCACCCAGCGATAGATTTCATCCTTACACTGGATGCTAAAATAATAAATAAACCCAAATGTCGTAGAAAACATAACTATTTTAAAGCTGATTATGATAATATTATTAAATCACTTAATGACATTGACTGGTCTAGTGAACTTAATTTATTCACAAACGCAGATGTAAATGATATGCTGAATAAATTTTATACATTGATTAGAAAAGTAATAAGCCAGCATGTGCCTGAAACCATCTCTTATGTAGGTAAATATCCCCCGTGGTACTCATTTCAACTTATTAAGTTATTAAAGCGCAAGTTTACATTGCATAAAAATATTAAAAAGTATCGCAATCCTTTGGACGTGATTGAGTTTAATTACATAAGAAAAGAATGTGGTATTTTAATCAAACAGTGCTACAACAAGTATATAACATTTATTGAAAATGAAATAAGTAAGCATCCAAAACACTTTTGGACTCATATAAAAAAACTTCGGAAAGCCAACTCTTGCTACCCTTCTCAAATGAAGCTAGGTGACAAAATTGCATGCAATCCCAAAGAAATTGCTAATTTATTTGCCGAGCAGTTTGAGTCCGTATATGACCCTCCTTCTCTGGATACATCATTCAATGATTCATCTACTCTTTTAGAGGAACTTGCTGACTTAACAGTATCTCAAGAAGCTGTTGAAAACAAACTCATGAGACTTGATATATCAAAGGGTGCAGGACCTGACAACATACCACCCTCATTTTGGTTACGTTGTGCCCGTTCAATATCAGTACCATTAGCAATTTTGTACAACTCATCTTTGCGATCGGGAGTATTTCCCACACAATGGAAACATGCAAGAATTGTACCGGTATATAAAAGTAGCAAACGTGACATAGTATCCAACTACCGCCCCATATCAATTCTATCTACTTTGTCAAAAGTCTTTGAAACACTAGTGTATACAATATTTTATGAACATGTAAAGCGATATCTTTCGGAGAATCAACATGGTTTTATGATTAAAAAGTCTACCAGCACCAATCTTGTGAGTTTTGTAAATGACATTTCAGTAGCAGTAGATCAGGGTTTGCAGGTGGATGCAATATATACAGACTTTACTAAGGCATTCGATAAAGTCAACCACGATATACTCTTACATAAGTTACAATTATTTGGCATACGCGGTATTAACCACAAATGGTGTAAATCATATTTGAACGCTCGCCTTTCTTCGGTTGTTATCGATGGTGAAGAATCTGAGTCATTCCTTGCATCTTCTGGCGTACCACAAGGCTCTAATTTAGGTCCTTTGTTCTTCATTTTATTTATAAACGACATTTCTAGTAGCTTTGTACATTCAACACCTTATCTTTATGCGGACGATCTTAAACTGATACGAATAATTCGAAGTGAAGCTGATAAGGAACTCCTTCAGTCAGACGTAGATAGGTTAAATCAGTGGTGTCTAGTAAATCGAATGAATTTAAACGCCGCAAAATGTAACCACATTAAGTTTACCCGCAAAAGACATAAGATTCCTACATCATATAGTATTCAAGGGAATGTATTGACAGAAATAACTGTGGTAAAAGATCTTGGCGTTTATGTGGACAGTGAGTTACGCTTCATACAACATATTGACAAAACAGTAACTGCAGCCAATAGAGCTTTAGGTTTTGTATTGCGTAGCTCAAAAGAATTTAAATGTGCATCAACTACTTTGCTATTGTACAACACCTATGTAAGAAGTAGGCTTGAATATTGTAGCACTGTTTGGAATCCCAGTTATCAAGTTCATATCAGTAGAATAGAAAGAACACAATACACACTGGTTCGTCATTTAGCATTCCGAGCTGGGATTGCGAGATCAGTAAGGTCCTACGAGGATAAACTTAATCACTTTGGACTGTTGTCATTGGAATATAGACGTTCTCAGGCAGATCTTGTGTTCTTATATAAGTTATTTAATAATTATGTCGATTGCCCCTATCTCCTGGGCAAAGTCTGCATTACCCTTCTAGAGTCCCGCGGCATCCTTGTTCTCTGCTTAGGCCGCCACGACATAGAACTAACCTGGGCAAACACTCGCCGATCGTTAGGTTATCGTATCTATACAATAGGATATCGGGTGCTTCGGAGGATATAGACATTTTTCACAATAAAATTAGTAAATTTAAAAAGAGTGTTGTTACTTATCTGCAAGATTTGTTCGCTGTAAAAATTTAAAGTTAATTTTGGTTTTTATTTTGTTAATTTAGTTTCTTAGTTTGTATAATTTTAATTATTTCTTGTTTAATTAGTTAATTCTGTATATTCTCTTTTGCATGTTGTGGTCTCTTGTAAATGAGAAAGCATGAGGCTTACTTACTTACTTTTTCAAGTTGATGTGCAATTGTCATGTATTTCTTGTAAGAGATCCTAAATAAATAAATAAATATATGTCCAGCTCCGGTCTTTAGGTCCTACATAAAAGAGAGCGCGCCTACTGCTATCTACCGGGCAGTGTTCAAAGCTCTGTGAGAGAAATTCTTGACTAAAAACCTAATACAATTTTGTCTGGTCTAAGAATTAAATCAGAGAGCTCATTCACAGCACTCGCATTCACTATAATATCGCTGCAATATGGAAGACACATTTTATACGTAGCTAGCTGTCCCCCGCGGTTTTCTCCATTTTTATGATAACTGCTTCGTTTCTGTGGCTTGTAGCGTGATGTTACTTTCTGCAAGAATTGGACTGGAGTACCAAATGCAAAAAAAATTATATCCGACTGTTCAAGAAATGAGCATATTTAAGCAAATAAATGTCTTCAGCTTTATTAGCTTAGTATAGACTATAAAATAGTCAGTAGTTTAAACAAGTAAACTAGAACTTGCTCGCGGTTTATTTACAAAGATAAAATTAGTTAAAAGTAGTTTAATTTCCACTAGGACCATTCGCGTAATCCTAACACAACACTGTATAGTGTATACTTAGTGGAGTTTTGACAAATGTTAATTAAAAGCGCACACAAGACGCACTTCGGGCATAATTTAAAAGTCCTAGGGAAGACAACGAAGTATAAATACAAGCTTACCTATACTTCATTTGGTTAGGTACTTAACTAAAGGTAAACAATCTTGATGTGACTTTTTACACAAACACATAATAAACAAATAACCTACTGCTTAAACTAACTGTTCAATTGATTTAGTAATCGTTATTGTTGTATTTAAATTGATCTTCAGCGGCATTTTATTTTAAACTGAGTTTTAGATAAAAAGACACATCAAGATTGTTTACCTTTAGTTAAGTACCTAACCAAATTGAGTATAGTTAGTCAATGTTATATTGTATTTTATATTTTTATAAAAGACAACTCCCGCACTAGGAACAAATCCTGTGTCGCGGGGAATGTTACAAAAATTCAAACAACAAATAAAAAGAACACCGAAACTCGGATCAATCATTCGTGAATCACACAAAGTTTTGTCCCGTGTGGGATTCGAATTTACAACACGCAACTGCAAAAAGCTGCAAGCGACACTATTCACACGTAACCACTGCTTGATCACCTTTTGTCGCGTCGATGTGGTGTGGTTGTGGTACGTGTCGAAGCCTAAAACTTACATTATATTTAAAACGATTGTATTTTATTTATTATTGAGTAGATTTAAAAAAATCGTTTTATTTTAGAGTTTGGATAATATAGGACATAAATAATAAAACAATGTGGCGCAACTACCGTTTTATATGATATCTTTACGAGCATACTAGCCTCATATTTAAAGCTCATTGATTTGGCTGGCATGCGCTATAACTTTAGTAGCAAAATATGAACACCATCCAATACTTTATGGCTCGCGATTCCAACGCGCCGTTATCGCTAGAAGCCACAATAACCTGTCATCATTAGACAGGCCGTATGATTGGCCAGCTTAACAATAACAGCAACTGGGAAATGCGCATTTGTCTGTTGAGAAATAAAAGCTTATTGCTTTTATATGCCCTAGATTTATCATCAAACACTGAACATAATAATATGAGAGCCTTTGAACGCAACCACAATTGACTGTGCCCGTTGGAGCAAAATAAATTTTCTGGTCACGTAAGCTGGAGAGCAATAGTTTATTACTTCCGCCATTTTATTGACGGATAAAAGTCATGGCTGGTATGATATGTCGCTTTCATCTCGCTTTGCTCTGCTATTATTTTTTTGTTGTTTATAATATCAGCCCTATATTAAACTGTTGCCCCCTGCTGGGCACGGGCCTTTTCTCAGTGTGAGAATGCTTAGACCACCATTAGTTAGTCCACCACACTGGCCCAGTGCGGGTTAGCAGACTTCACATATCTTTGAGGATATTATGAAGAACTCTCTTACCTACCTACCCTACTCTTGCATCGCGGCAGACTTTACAAACATTGAAACAATGGACACAAAGAACGCCCAAACTCGGCACATCCATCCGTCACACAATTTTTTGTCCCGTGTGAGATTCAAACTCACGACACTAGGTAACAGTGACCGTAAGGCGACTTCTTAAATTTCTACTACACTTTACTTAAGAAGTAGGTTAAAAGGCCATAGCCTTAATACAGACAAAATTTATTGACTCTTATTGGATATTTCCATCGTAAAATACAATATTAAAGTCATCCATTTAATACGTCGTGTGGTATAAAATTAATAAGCGAGGAATTAAATCTCGAGAGAGAGAGCACGGAGCTCCAAGCAATAAGTGCCTTTATATATTTAATTATATTTTACAAGGCGATATTTTTAATAACAATTACACTCCTCAACAGCAATTAGGGTCCTTATCACCACCCCTTAAACATTACCATGCGCAAAAACGAGATAAAGATATTATATAACTCGTAACGCGTTATCTTACTCTCGCGCGTGTAATGACAAGATATAGTGATAACGGCCCAGTACTTTCTTATTATAATTGTTAGTACTCGAAAAATCTTCGGGTTTTAGAGACGAACATTAACATCTTAATATCTATTATTATCTGATGTAATGTGATAAGCACAAACCGCTTGTATATTTAACGAGGATAAGCAAAGGTATATTACCGCCTCATTTATAACAATACATTTTAGATCCCAAATAATAATAGACCGGCTTAACACCTACATCAGTGGCATAGTGGTGCTGGTTGCACTGCTGTGCATAAGGTTTCAGGTACGATTTCCCGTAGACGGCAATAAACTCATCCACTATCTATATTTGTAGCCAGCTACAGTCATAGGTCCCAACCTATAAACATAGCTGGTGTAATGTGGATATAATTTACATCTGCCTATCCTTTCGGGAATATAATATACTAGCTGCGCCCCGGGGTTTGACCCGCGTCCCAAAGTCCTGATATCGTGTGAATAGCGGGATAAAAAGCCTATGTGTTAATCTAGGTCTCCAACTATCTACATACCAAGTTTCATCGCAATCGGTTCAGTAGTTTTTGCGTGAAAAAGTAACAAACATCCATCTATCCATCCATCCTCACAAAATTTCTCATTTATAATATTAGTAGGATGATACCACTTTATCCAATCCGAAAATCGAAATCACCAAATACACATCGCATTCATCGCGTGTTCACAACTAACATAAAAACAAACGCGATTGTAGATGCGCAATGGAAATTCATACCAGCGTTATTTCCAGAACAATTGTTTAAGCATTTCTGTTATTGTGTAAAGCATAGCAGAGCTACGTTTTACTGCCATGAATATTTCATTAGATCGTAAACTTACTCGTACATCCCACACCGTCGCCTTCTGTAACTGCTTACCTGGAACAAAATAACGAACGTTGAAATTGATATTGTAACTTTGTTAGTGGAAGAACTTTCGCCCTCCGGGAACGGAACACTAATTATAATTGGTGTTGAGACTTCGTCTTACAAGAAAATAACAGAGTAAGTATGATATTTATTAACGTGCTGTATCGTATTCTTTCATATATTAATCGTCGTGTTCAAAAAGAAACATCGTTATTTTTTTGCTCCGTGAATTTTATTCAAAATCGTCGTAAAAAGTGATTAATCATACAGTCAAGTGGTACCATTGCATTGCTAGTTAACTGAACTTTTGATTAGTGAAAACTGGACTTCAATACATCCACGCATTTAAAAGTTATTGGTAAATACATATTCAAAATTTTTACCAGCTGTCCGAGCCCTGACCTACCCCAACCCGCAGCTCGCTCGATACTCCCCGCGCGCCCGCGCCGCACCGCCTCCGACATCGTCGGCGCCTGCACTTGTTAGAGCGTGATTTTAATTAACCTATGCGCAAGAGAACTTATACGCTGCGAAGCACGTTTGCTATTTGTATAACGGGTTCGAGGTCTGAATGAATTATAATGCCGCGCGTTCAGCGTTCTCCTCCCGTGGTTGCGGCATCAAATGCATCACAGGGGGTGTCGGAGCCCGACCAAATGCCTATTAACAGTAATCAAACTACAAGCATAGACTCAACAAATGTCTCCATCAGATCTAAGCGACCAAGATTAGAGGAATCACCTGTTATCAGCGATTCATTAGAAGGTAACGCAGAGTATATTACATCAGCGAGTCAGAACCAGGATTTTTCTACCATCACACTAGAAGATGATATTATCTGTGCGCTTCGAAAAGAAATTGTGTCTACGATAACGATACAACTCCAGTCCTCATTAAAGTCATACTTTGAAAACCAGTTCTTGGATCTCAAGAGTACACTTGATGAATTAAGAGATTCCGTGCAATTCATGAGCAACGACTTTGACAGCATACATAATGAATTGGTTAAGTATAAAGACACCGTAAGCCAACTTAAGAAAGAGAACGAGTTACTAAAAACCAGTGTCAACGATCTATCCGTGAGAGTCAATCTACTAGAACAGTACTCCCGCCAAGACAACCTAGAAATAAATGGAATTCCAGAAAATCAGGCAGAAAATCTCATAAGCACTGTGGTCCAAATGGGAAAAGCTGTATCATTTAATATTCAAGCCACTGATGTGCTCACAATAACTCGCGTAAAAAAGCTAGACCCTCAGACAAAGCGGCCGCGGGCCATAATTGCTAAAATGCGTAATACACGGATCCGTGATGAAATGTTGGCATCAGTTACGAAATTCAATCGAGCTCATGTGACTGATAAGTTAAACTCGAGCCATCTGGGTTATGGAACTAAGCAGCCGGTCTTTGTCTCCGAGCACTTGTCGCCCCTGAACAAAGCCATCCATGTAGAAACAAGAAAAATAGCGCGCGAGAAAGGCTACAAATATATCTGGGTTCGCGATGGTCGGGTATTGGTCCGTAAGGAAGACGGGGCCCGCGCCATACATGTTAAAAGCCTGCAAGCTGTCTCCCTGCTATAAATTCCATCTCCGACTGCATAAACCGTGAGTACACATTTTAAATTCACAATATACTATCAGAACCTTCGAGGAATGAGATCTAAGCTTACTGAAATAAATATGGCAGTTAATATCAACCGTTACGACCTTATTGTGGCGACAGAAACATGGCTTAATGACAACATCAACGATGGAGAGGTGTTCAATGCTCAGTACAATATATATCGAAGAGACAGGTCTTCCAGTGCACTATCGAGTAAAGAAGGAGGTGGCGTTCTTATCGCTGTATCAAAGGCCTACGAGTCCTCCCGAGCGTGCCAGTGGGAATCGTCTGCCGAAGATATTTGGATACGTCTCAAGATAAATAATGGAAAGAAAGTCAACATATGTGCTGTGTACTTACCACCTCCTGTGTCCCAGCAACAATTAGATATGTTTCTGAATTCTGTAACGAGCGTCATCGATACCACGGGTGAAGAAATCATTATCCTCGGTGATTTTAACCTGGGCTTCATCGAATGGCAACAGGAACCGAGCAACTTTAGTTCAGCGGCTGCTATACCATTTAATTACAATAACAACTTAGGCTACTCTCTTGTGGACTTTATGTCATTAAATAATCTGGACCAGTATAATATTGTTAAAAACACTAACAATAGGACTCTAGATTTGGTTTTTTCAAACTCAAAAAATGTATCAGTTACGATATCTGTGTTACCTATATGCAAACCTGATAGCCATCATCCCCCTCTTGTAATTAACATCAGTTTGAAGGTACATGTGTCACTCAAGCCAAGAAAACCAGTAACTTTCAACTTTAGGGCAGCTGATTACAGTTTAATTAATACTAAATTAAAAGAAATTAATTGGAGGATGCGCCTGGAATTGTGTACAGATGTCAATGCAATGGCAAAAGTATTTTATGAATGCCTTACAGAAATTATTAGTGAAAATATACCAAAGATAAAACAATTAAGCGGTAAGTTTCCCCCGTGGTACTCTAAAACACTAGTTAAAATACTCAATGAAAAAGAAAAATAAGAAAACGTTTTAAAAAATATGCCAATCCTCGTGATGAGATTGAGTATAGGATGCTAGATGGTAAGGCACGATCATTTATCAAGGATTGTTATAGAAAATATGTTCACACAATGGAGAATCAAATTCATTCAAATCCAAAAGCATTCTGGTCATTCGTTAAAAATAAAAAATCTAATTCTAACAGTATACCGTCTGAAATGAAATTAAATGATTCAACAGCTACAACAGGCGATGAAATTTGCAAACTCTTTGCGTCTCAATTCTCAGCCACATTTTTAACACGTATCAACACCATAACACCTACTAACGTTTACTCTCGCTCATTTCCACAACACATACTCAGCAAAATTACTTTCACTGAGAGCGAAGTTGTTAAAATTTTAAACAGTGTCGATACAACAAAAGGTGCTGGACCTGATGGACTGCCTCCCATTTTTATAAAGAAATGTGCTCGAAATCTGGCGCTACCCCTAACATTAATTTTCAACAAATCCCTTGAAACTTCCACCTTTCCGACCGAGTGGAAAAAGGCAAATGTTGTCCCTATATTTAAAAAGGGTGATTGCGGAGATGTTAGGAATTATCGTCCAATCTCACTTTTATCGATCTTTTCTAAAACTTTTGAATCCCTAGTCTGCACCATCTTGACATCTCACGTAAAACCACAGCTTGCTCCACAACAGCATGGCTTTTCTAGTAATAAATCTACCGTTACTAATTTAGTGTCATTCGTGGACGAACTCTCAGTGTCAATTGATTCAGGCCAACAAATTGATGCTCTTTATACAGACTTCAGTTCTGCTTTTGATAAGGTGGACCATGAAATCTTACTGGTCAAATTAAATCACCACGGAATACATGGACAATTGCTAGAGTGGTTCAGGTCATATCTTTGCGAGCGAACACAAAAGGTGGTGGTAAATGGTTACCAATCACCTGAATATACCGCTATATCTGGGGTGCCCCAAGGATCTCACGCTGGTCCTATTTTATTTACCATATTTGTAAATGATGTGGTACATAGCATCAAGCACAGCAAGTGCTCCTTATTTGCAGATGACCTCAAAATATATCGACAAATTAGCAATCATGAGGACGTTGCTCTACTTCAGTCCGATCTAGATTCTTTGCATAGCTGGTGCATCGCAAACAGAATGATTTTGAATGTTGCAAAATGTTACCACATTACATTTACTCGGAAAAAGCACTCTGTATCATCTACTTACTCTCTTAGCGGAGCAACATTAGAGCATGTTAAATATATACGGGACCTCGGCGTCATAATAAATAGCGACCTTTCATTTGTTACACATATAAACAATATAATTAAAAGAGCATCCAGAATGGTGGGATTTATTAGTAGAGTAGGTAAAGAGTTTAGGGGAACTCCCGCATTAAAGACCCTGTATAATTCCTTTGTGCGTAGTATTTTAGAATATGCATCGCCGGTTTGGAACCCAGTGTATGGTATCCAAGTAACACGAATAGAACGCGTACAAAGAAAATTTACTAGGTATTTAAGATTTAAAGACCATCAGTGTCCTTACAGAGCTGACTATGTACAACGACTAAGTCACTTTAAGCTGGTATCTTTAGAACGACGCAGAACACTTATTGATCTGTGTACCTTATATAAAATTGCCAATGGATTGACATCTACATCCGATCTTCTCTACAAATTAAATTTAGAGGTACCTCGACAATGGCACATTAGGTCCAAAAAAAGAATAAGAACATTTGCTGCTAGAACGTGTCGCACAAATCTAGGCCAACATGCTCCTGTCAACAGAATGATGTCCACTTACAATAGAGTAATTTCTCGTAACAGTGAAATTGATATATATTTTGATAGTCTGACTAATTTTAAGGCTAAAGTGATCAGTATTGATGACCTATAATTATCTATATTATTATTTTTATTTTAATCAATGTCCATTACAATGTCCTATACCATTTACAAACATAATATCACATGCAATTATTATTGTAGGTACTATTTGAATATTTCAGAATACCATATAATTCAATTTTCAATTTTCATATTTGACATCTAAATATTTAATTTTCATTTATGTAAATTAATGAGAATATTGTTTATTTAAAAAAAAGTTTTCTCATTATTTTGTTTGTTTTTATTATGTAATCTAATCGGCAATGTAATGTAGTGTAATTTTTTATTAATGTAATTTAATTTTTATATTTTTTATTTTGTAATTTTACTTCATTTTCATTTATGCGGTAGTAATAGTGTAATGAAAACTGTGAATGGTGTGCACACCTATAAGTGATGTTTTTACTCTGCATCCCAGTTAATGAATGTCTAATATTAATTATTTTGTAAAAATGTCGTTGGTGTACCTTGAATAAATAAATAAAATAAAAATATCAATGCTGTATCACTACTGAATACATACATAAATTTTTTTAAAGACATTGCCTTCACTAGTACGGTACTAATTCCTCGTTCGTCGTTTGTCGGCCTCAATGGCGTAGTGGTTAGTGTAACCGACTGCCACGCCTGAGGTCGCGGGTTCGATTCCCGCACAAGACAAATATTTGTGTACATGAACATGTATGTTTGTCTTGGTCTGGGTGTTTCTATGTATAATATGTAAGTATTTACAAAAAAAAGAAAGTATATATGTATGTTTATCCATTGTCTAGTATCCATAGTACAAGCTCTGCTTAGTTTGGGCTAGATAGTGTTGTGTGTATGTGGTAGAATATTATTTTGTAATGTCTATTACAAATGGCTAATTACTGATAAATATTATTTAAAACCTCAAATGCTTCTTACATACTATTACCAACTTTTCTTTATTTTTAGAATTTAGTTTTATATGGACGGTGACATATGGCATAATGACTGCAACACCTGGTACATAAATGAGTTGTAAAATACTGAAATTATAAGTTGATGGCGATTTAAAAGAGTGGCCTTGAGTTTCTTGCAGGTATCTTATAGGCTCAACCTTTTGCCTGAACCTTGCAACTAACATAAATGTAAATTCAGTAAATGTAATAAACTCACTAACCCCTTTGACGTTCATAAGTGTTACTTTGTGACCTAAGTGAATACATTATTTTTGACTTTGACTGTAAAACGTTACTCCAGCAGGAAATGGAATATCTCAAAAACCTGAAGACGCACAAATTATATTTTTGACTCACATTTTAGCACAAATATAAGCTCTCTGCCCTTGCACAATATTTCTCTCTCCTATCATTCGTTTAGAATGTTCCTGCTGGAACAACGTTACTCCAGCAGGAATAGTTTTTTTTTCTTCTTTTCAGTACTATAACACGCACAATTTTATTATGCGCTACAGCAGATTACACTCATATAACTCTAGGAGATACTTTCCCGCTGGGGGTAACGCACACCATTGCCTCACGCCTCTGCCTTTGTATACTTGAAGGGGTAGGCTGAGGTGTATTACACCGACAGTTCGCTAAAGTACTTACTTACATTTTAAATGTTATTAAAATAAACTATTGCAATAACAACTCACAGCAGTTCATATAAGAAAAAAAATATTAAATCGGGCCATGAGTTTCTTGCCTGCTTCTTCTCATAAAAGCTCTGCTCCTCGCTCAGGCATTTTTCAATGCAACTTTTTTGTTTCCTTCTATTTATTTTTATTAATATATTAGTTAATTGACGTGTCCAAGAATTTTTACACATTTTTATGGAAATAAAGATTTTTGACGCTGACTTTGACTTTAAGTAATAGGAAGCGACACTATTTTGTCTATCTGGAAAAGTACCAAATCTGCTGCTGAGTATTTCGTGACCCTAAAACCTAATATAACACTTTGCCCAACTCGGTAATCGACCCGAGATCATGTATAATGCCGTCATAAGGGCAAAACACGCACCTGCCATAAAAATTATATTTCATATAAATGTACTGGCGGATGTGTTTTATTTTTTACTGATTCCGAAAACGTAGACTAAACAAAAAAAACTTTACACCTATTTTTTCTTTATGACGGAAATACGCAACAGTCGCATATACAGGGTGTGTGCATTTATAATATAAGATATATGTATATGTCACAATTCCTGCACTAGTATTAATTCCCATGTCGAGGAGAATTTTTAACAGAGGATACAAAGAAAACGTTTGATACATAACAATAGAATTTCTATTGTGTCTAAGAGAAAATTACTAAAGGTTTAATATGTAATCATTCATCATTAGCTTGTAATCGATTCTACTATCAAACTTAATAAGCTCTTCCATTTTAATACACAAAAAATGATGTTGTACAAACAGGATTACGTTAGGCGACCCCCTCACAGATTGCCCCGTTCGGCACATCCAATTTATTACATAACCAAACCTTGACACTCAATGGAGCCTTAAGCGAAACCGTTTACCTAAGAATTTCATTTTAATAATATTATTGTTAAAATCAAATGGATTCGCGACTTGGATTTTTTGCAAATACTAAGTACTAAATAATATTTGTAATTAATTTAAAAAATCCAATCAATTTGCAAATCAGATTGGAATTTGAAAATGTCAAGGATATATTTCTTTGAAATGTTAAGGATATATTTCTGAGATTCGATCTATTTTTTATGAGGCCGAAAGTAATTGGATTCGGTGCTTTTTCTCATTTCTACCAAGAAGGAAAAATGTTACCTACTAGTGAGTAGGTATGATGATAATTTAACTTTCAATAAATATATAATACTTAATAGTAATAAGCGTGCAATCAACCATGACAGATAGTGCATAGTAGCACCAGCTTCGCTCATATTTCCAGCAGCCCGAGGGACAGAGAAACCATTGGCATATATAGGAAGAAGCCAGGTAGACCGTACCCTACTCAGAATTGTACATATGTTGCCCTTTCCAAAACTGTCTGGTGCAATCCCCAGAATTGTCTGGTGCCCACCCCAGTATTGTCTGGTGCCCATCCCAGGTTTATCTGGTGCCCTCTCCAGAAAGAATTGTCTGATCCCTTTCTCAGAATTATCTGACGCCGCTGTCCTTAGAATTGTCTGGTGACTGTATTCGTGAATGTAGAAGTGCAATTCAACATCTGGCTCGATGCGCCTCTGCTTACAGAGATGTAAGCAGAGGCGCATCGAGCATGTATCGATAGCTTACGTCATATTAAAAAAAATGGGATCCAAATCCAAATCCAAATCCATTTATTTGCAAATATAGGTACATTAATAAGGTGTTATACAGGTTACAAGTTCTTCCATATTTAACCAATGTGGCATGCAAAGATAATCACAATAAATTTAAATTAATAATCAGGCAATCACAAAAAAAAATATATTAATATTATTATAGGTTAAGGTAATCATGTCAATCAATCAATAAAAATATTATGTCAACATTAAAACAATCAAGTCAACAATCTTATAAACTATCATTCTTATCGTCAAAATATTGTTTTATACTGTAGTAAGATTTTCGTACCAACATATTATTCATTTTACGTTTAAATTCTTCTACATTTCTAATTTTACATATTTCTTCTGGTAGGTGGTTGTAAAGTCGTGTAGCCATACAGAAAACACTTTTGTTTAATAATGCTGTCTTATTGGTAATCATTTTAATTTTGTGTTGTTGCCGACTACTGCTTAGTTTTTTAAACTGATTAATATTCTTTTTGACAAAGATAGCAACTTCAGATATGTAAATACATGGCAAAGTAAGTAACTTTAGAGACTTAAAGTGTGATGCGCAACTATCTGTTTGTCTAAGTCTTAGAATGGCTCTAACACATTGTTTTTGGGCCTTAAATACCATCTCCCACTCCGTGGAGTTTCCCCAGAATAAGACACCATATCGCAAAGTCGACTCCACATACGCATGATATGCAGCTACCACAGTGTCCAAATTTACTACCTTTGATAGCATATATAAAGCATACGAACTCTTACTTAGTCCACTACAAATACTTTCAACGTGTAATTTCCAATTCAGATTACAGTCCACATGGAGCCCCAAAAATTTTACAGTTTCTACTTCTTTGATTCTCGTTCCAGAACTAACAATATCAATATTGATATTGGAATTTCTGGAAAATGTAAAATTATTGAGATTTCAGTGGATCCCATCTCATTTAGGGATACAGGGCAATGAGGAGGTTGATCTTTTGGCAAAATCAGCAGCCATACAATGTACTGAAATTAATATTGCTCCACACTCTTCTGAGGTCGTGTGCAAATATAAAAAAATAACATAGAACATGTGGAAAGAATATTTTATGGATATTTCTAAAGAAAAAGGTGTGTGGTATCGGGTCCTTCAAGATCAGCCCCCTCAAGTGCCTTGGTTTAATAACATTTAACAACAACATAACTTTAAGCAAGTACATAATGCAAGCACATAGGCTTCGTTCCGGGCACTATCCATTAAGGAAGTTTGCACATCTGATGGGTAAAGCTGACTCAGCAAACTGTGATATATGTGGTGTCATTGAAGATGTGCAACGAGCCCGGTACGAGGATCGTAGAAGGAATTTCACTGAAGATTCCAAAATAAATATGTATGATGTCGGGATATGTCTAAGCATACTTGCAGAGCCGAAATCAGAAATGGCGGGAATGCTTATTAAAATTCTTAACATATAAAGCTTTAAGAATTCTGATGGGATTCTGTCTTAAGGAGACTGCCCATGGGCAAAAAGTCTTTAAAGAAATAGAAAAAAAGAATTATGCTATCAATAAAGCAATTTATTTTCTGCAGAGTCAGCATATGGTCACTTGTAATACCTTACTGGTACGATACCAGTAAGGTATTACAAGTGATTATATGCTACAGCAGTCTCTTACCATGAGGGGCGTAGGTATGTCTTGACCACGTCATTGACATAAAATAACATAATTTACGTTAGAAAAGTTAAACCAATTATAACAATGACACCACTCTAATTTAGCTTGCGTGATATTGAAAGGTTATTTTATAGATAAACCTTATTAAGGGTCGCGGACTGAATCTATGTCTGACAATATTCAATAAAAGTCTACTGTTAGCCAACAGTTAGATAACAAGTTTTTACTCGCAACTTCGTACTCTTGGTTATAAATAACTTTTACACAGGAAGCGTGTATTTCATTTTCTGGATGAAAATCCGATGCCACTATCCGGCCTATAAACTATCTCCGAACAAAAATTTTAGAATATCGCCCCGTAACATGGGAACGTAATAAATAGTTCTATAGTTCATTGATATAAATTACAATGAAAGCTATGATCTAATGACAAAAACTCATAACTTTGTAAAAATAGGCAGTAGTAAGAAGTCAAGACATAAGAGATAGAATTATTTTATCTTTTATAAGTATATATATTTTTAATATTTTTGATGGTATTTAATCCTGAATATTTTTGATGGTGCTCAAAAGCAACCGAAACCACGGACGAAGTGTAGTTTTATATAGATTTAATTCAGTTTTATTTTCAATACCCGGCGATAATATCTGAATGAAAAACATTATATTAATCTCGTCATTTCACACGTTTCTTGTTTATTAATATTATCATCTTAACATACATAGTTAGATAGAAGAGAATCAATGTCTACCAAAATCTGCCATAAAATTTGTTTTAAGATCTCCTTATCGCTCTCAGTGGATCCGCCCTTTTGGTATCAAATTCCACTTCGTAAATTAACTGACAGCTTTCAAATTATTTCTAATTAATTAAGAGGATTCGCAAAATCAATAATTAAGCGGGATAAAACAATGTTAATTAACTATTATAACCCATCTGCTGAGTGCTAATACGTTTAATATTTTAAACATGCTTATGGTATAAGAAATACGAAACAAGAGAGCTATGTCTGGATCTTAGTAATTTCTTTATCTGTAAATCTGGTAAAACCGAGTCACAGGTTGAGTTTATACCAAGCATTAATATCCTAATCATAACTAATATGAAAATGCGTATGTGTGTTTGTTTATTTTTTGTTTGTTACACTTTCACACTGTAACTACTCGACCGATCATCATGGCATTTCGCATTTTTTTATTTATTTTTTTATTTTGCTCGTCGAAATGACCACACTCCGCCTGATGGTAAGCAGTCGTGTGGTCTAAGAGCAGTGGCCTCCACATCGTCCTCATAGCAGCCGAGGCGATGTTGAGGTTTCTACTTACACATACATACACGTTGTCGGGTGAATAGAAAAGGACAATATTTCATCCAGAAAAAGTAATGCTACTAGTCTAACCTACTACTCATTCGTGTTAATTTATTGTGAAGACAAGACGAATGTCTTGCACGAAACGAATGACAGTTCCTAGCAAGGTAGCAAGGAGGTCAGCACTCGACGACGGTAGACAGATCCGTCAAATATAGCGCACGCCTCTATTAAGTAGGCTCTGTCGTAGCACGAAGTGAGTTGCGTGTTGACGTCATCGCAACAGTGCTGCCCCATCTTGACTCTCGTGCCGCGTTTCGTAACCGTACTAATGACCGTCTCTGACACACATTTACATATATACACTTTTATGTATGAATATAGTATAGATATATTGTTATAAGTTTATATTTATTATTATTATCCCATTCTTTGTATGTTTTATTTTCTTATGCATTGGTGTGTATAAATAAATTATTATTGTTACGAGTAGTAGATCTGCGAGAATACCAGCGTTGCAACAATATAGTATTACAAACCAAACAAGATTTAAAAAAAAGAAAATTAGTTTACCAAAAGTAGACTTTAATTTTATAAGAAAACTGATCACAATATAACGCTTATAAAAATACGTCCGTCTCGTCCGAATTCCGCCAACAAAGTGAGCGCGCTCAGCTAGCTGTGCTGGAGGCGACCGCTGCCCTCTCTACTGCTCACGTCACGTGACGTCACGATGGCGCGTTATTTAATTCGGCCCTTTGGTCGGATAATTCTAATAATAGTCTATACTGCAACAATAGCTGACGCAGTTGCCTAATTTGATCGCCAGGTACCGTTTTCTGTTTAATTGTATTTATTATTGTATTTTAAAATTATGTATGTATGTATGGTGATTCAAATAAAACATTTTCTTTCTTTCTTTCTTTAATTTACACGAGCGAAGCCACGGTGAAATTCTAGTAAAAAACAAAGTCGCGTATGATAATTCAACCCACTGGCGTGTTCCGTTACTACACCAGTAATATTGCAACCTACATTGCAGCATCTGCAATTTAAAAAAGAACGAGCGCTCTTATTCGGTTCGTAGAGGGATTACAAATCTGGGTCCATTCAAGTATCATTCATGAAGTTTCCAATCCTCAAGAGGCACTATTACATTGCTTCTGCGTGTATAGCCGGACAGATCGATTTCAGCGATAAGGCACGCATTGTATGGTTAGGTAGTTATTTATTTCTACCTACATCTAATTTTATGTACAAATGTTTTACTGTGTTATAATGAAATTTGTGTAGCTACTAAAACAACCACTAATTATCTGTTATTTTATTCGCGTTATATTATCAATAATATTTTGTAATTATTATTTATTATCAAGGAAGCAGTTGTGTACAACTGATAAACGTATATATCCGGCTACTGTATTACACGCTTGATTTAAGTAAAGTAGATGTAGATCTCATCATCTCAGCCGAAAGACGTCCACTGCTGGACATAGGCCTCCCCCAAGGTTTTCCACACAGACAAGTGTTGGGTCACCCGCATCCAACCAATGATTATCTAGACGATTTAAAATTGGTTTATTGTATATCGCATTTTACATAATTAAAATAATTTGCACCATTGTTTCATTTGCAATTTAATTACGTTATTACTAGCAGCTTCGCTCCTGTTTTTTTAGAATATGTTGTACCAATATGTAATAAAACATGGCGATCTGTTACTCCATTGCTACGTGAATAAGGACAAACCTTATTGGTTCATCCTTAATTTTTTTAATAGATAAGTTACTACTGCGCTAGTACTCTATAAACCTGCGTCGCGGAAAACTTCACAAACATATATTCATCGGCAACAAAGTACACTTACACTGAGCACAATAATCTGTACGCCACAAAAATAATTGCTCCGTGT
This sequence comes from Catocala nupta, assembly GCA_963675205.1. Classification (NCBI taxonomy): domain Eukaryota; kingdom Metazoa; phylum Arthropoda; class Insecta; order Lepidoptera; family Erebidae; genus Catocala; species Catocala nupta. Next base: position 22,519,253 of record OY776094.1, on the reverse strand, counting down.
GGATTCAAACCAATCAGTGCGGCGCGGCGGCAGCGACCACTTGCTCGATGCCTTTTCGCAATTAATAACGAATGATACATCTGGTGTTGAATATGGCCAAAAGCAATAGTAATTGCTAACCATCAGACAAACTGTACGTATTCCTTATTACTAGCAGTTTTATAGTATAAACATATACAGCGGGTAACAGTAAGGTATGGTCGTATTTAAGGACCGCATTGATATCAGATATAGTGATAAATGACGTATGTGCTCTATCCACAAAACAAAATTTATTTAATAATTCAACACTAAAACACACGCTTTACATCACTATCAAAATGGCGTCTGATCATTTTCGTGTTGCTGGAGATCACCCGAGTCAGTTGGTGTTGTTTAAATATCGACTAGAATGTATGATATTGATAAGTCGTTAAAAAGAAAAGCTATATCTTAATAAAAATAATGTATACGGAATAATTTGTCGTAGTTTTCCATTGTAGAGGATCCATATTATGACCTTTCCGTCACACGCTGTATATCGATGTAATAAAAAATTTGTTTGTCAAAAGAGGTGGCGACTGGCACCAAGTATCACTCACGGAAACGCTATTGACACAAAGCAAGTGACATCCAAGTGGACTCGATACGAGTGACCTCTTATCGAGATATTGCAGCTTAGTATCGATCTGAACAGTTTGCTTCCCTTGTCAAATATTATTCTTATATTAGTCATGTTTCTTGAAGAATCGCTCGCATGTTGTATTCAAAATTAGATGTATGTGACACGTTACGGTATATGACACAGTCATTGCAATTTTTGAGGGGTAAGAGATGTCAGTAACTTCAGGTAAGGTAAATTAAATGTAGGAAACACACAACAGCTTATGCCAAAAACTGATATTGCTATCAATTTGCTAATGCTCGAAAATCATAACAAACGAAAAACAAAAAATTAAGAGTTTACGTGGTTTTTTGTTAACACTTCAGAAAATTATGTGCCTAATTGAACCAGTTGCAGAAAAGAAACAAATATCAATTATAAACAAATTAATTAAAAACATGCAAACGGTTCAAGAATCGAACACTTAACCGATATACTTTCAATTAATATGACAGTTATTTGGATACAAATATTCAACGATAACTTAAGTGCAACGAAATTAATATGAGCAGGCAATAAAAAAGTATTTATAAAACGTCATCTCTACAATGGTATCTATTATTCCTTTAATATACTTGATAACAAATCTAAACTACTACTACGAAACATCAACATGACCACGCTGTTCACGTCTTAATAGTCGTATGAAAGTATCATTACAATGCATATCAACTAACAGTATGCATTCAGTCTGTTGACTGTAACGTGAGTTTAATGCAGCTTATAAGAACTTCGTAGGTGGCCTAAGCGTCAGAAGATATACTTACCATAAATAATACCTATTGTTTGGGTACAAGTATACAGTCAAGTTGTTCGTTGTAACTACTTGAAAGAAAGATCGAGAATACAGTGAGGAGTTACTAATTTTTCAGACTTCATATTCACGGAAATACTAGAACATCGATTAAATAATATATACTTAAAACTTGAATATGAAAAGCAAATTAAATATAACTAATATTATAAATGCGAATATGAGTTTGTTTTTTGTTTGTTACGCTTTCACGTCTTAAATACTCGACCGATCATCATAAAATATCGCTACACTTTGTCAGGGGTTCAGAAAAGGACATGGGGTACCTTCCATCCAGAAAAAAAAACATGCGGAGCAGTCTGGGGAACAGCAGTGGGGACTGCCGATAGAAGTGAAAATTAAGTAACTAGCGTGCGGTGACGATGACGCGAGTTTCACGCTTTTTGTTCACCCAAAACGTACACATATATACACAGTATACATATAGCTCATGGAAAGCGTTCGGTTACGATGAAGCGAGTTCCATGATTTTTATTCACCCAAAAAGTGATCAACGCGCCTAAAGAAGTTTTCACTTCAAAAAGTACTGGATCTAATCTAACCTAACCTAATCTACATTTACGCGACCGAAGCCGCGGGCAAAATCTGGTATTAATTAATATTATAAATGTGACTTTGTTTGTGTGTTACGCTTTCACGCCTTAACTACTCGACTGATCATTATGAAATTTCGCATACACATTGTCATGGGTTCAGAGAAGGACATGGGATACCTTTCATCCAGAAAAAGTACTGTTCCCGAGGGATAGAAAATTGACATAATCTACATTTACACGAGCGATGCCGGCAGAATCTAGTGTAGATATAAAATATAGATGCATTTTAAGTTGCGAGAGCTAAATTGGATTTCTCGTAACGCCTTTGTGTACCCTAAGCTATTTTAAGAATCAAGTTAATTGGTATGGAATTTTATTTCTTGAAATCTTTTTAGTAGTTTACATATATGCATAGTGTTATGCCTACACTCAAAGGAGCAGGCAAAGATCTATAACTTCTATATTTCGCTGAGCATGGTTTAGTTAACACTTATCAGCGAGTGGGCCGATTGACGTGTCGTTTCCCGACGTCTGTTCTCAACTCCGTACTGATACTGCAAATTTCTTCAAAGAAACAGTAACACTTCACCCAACCCTGGAATCGGACCCAAGACCTCAAGCACAGCAGTCATGTTTACTACCTATGAGGCAGTAATAGCAGTAGTTGAGGTTGTCGCCAGTTCCAAACTTCTTCACTCATGTATGTGAGTTACTACTTGTGCAGCCGTTATGCTGCAGTTTGGTAAAAAGCTTTTTAAGCGGACTAATTCGGGCAATATGTAGAAGAAATGGATGACAAAAGCCTGAGCAAGAAATTATATAAGGCAAATGTGAATGAAACAGCCGGTAAGGAAGACCTCGGCAAACGTTTTTGGATCAGATTGGAGATATTCTGGAGATAGGCCAGATTAAGACTACCCCACCAGCCGACGAAGGTGCATGAAGAATGTAATGAAGCAAGAGTGGTATGCCTACACTTTTGGCAACATACGTAAGTGTATATATATATCTCTCGTCTATGTATGTATTTAATTCGGGAACAAACTGTCCCACTGCTAAGCCTCTTCTCAGTGTGAGAAGCACTCGCACCGTACTGGGCAGCGTGTTGGACCATGGTCACCTGGTCTAACACGCTGCCCCAGTGCTGGCTTTATAAATTTTCGAGGCAGTTATAGAGAACGCTCCGAGATGCAGGTTTTCCACAGTTTGCATTGGACCATGTCCAAAGGTAATAATAATACAACAAAACTGCATAACTCAATACTGAATGACTCCTACCCTCATTGTATTTAAAATCACTTACGTATGCAGTATACGTTGTGCTTTAAAAATAGCAATGAATACTGTTTTCTCCTTAAATCGAATAAGCAATATGTTGGGCTTTCAATCTCCACAGCAGCACAAATTTATGCTATACACAAATTGTGTTCGAATACGGGACGTTATTTAAGTCTATTGTTTCTATATTTCGGCTCGCAACGTAGTGATTGATAGGTAGTGTGGACGTAGCTTTAAAAAAGTCAACATCGATCGATATGGCCGCCTGCATTCAACGACTCTTTGACTAGGTCTCTCTATTCATACTTTTTAATTATGAAGTTGATATAATATTTATGTATAACTTATAACTTGACTGCATCATTCGTCCCGTGGGATAAGTTTCAAGGTTATGTTTGATGCAGATCGCGAGATTACAGATGCGATTCCCGGTTGTGACATAGTGTTTTTGGGTTCGCCATACGGCAAACAAGTTAAGATCAATTTGGTTTTGCAAAAGGTAGGTCGAATATCCCAGCAATTCTATTATATCTGGCAAGAGAAAAGTCTTGTAGTAAGACAGCCAATACACTCATAATAACGACAAATCAAAAGTTCGTCACGCAATTAGCCAGAGTACATCCACTCACTTACGGACTACCAAACAACTCAACCAACCAGAATAAGTAGTACTCGTAATAAGTGACTCGTGACGGGTCACACAACACTAAAAACGTCTCGCCAAACCTGGCGACCCTACCTTACTAATATTTAAACAACTATAAAAAGGTCCAAGGATTTGACTCAAAGGATCCCTCCATATGGGTACTTGGTACGCTCAATTTATTGTAATTTAAACAAGTAACTCTGAACTTTTGTTTTTGAATGTTGTTTGTTTGAATATCGCTGAAAAGAAAATTGAACGTATGACAAAAATATTGTCTACGAGATCGATGCACGTCTGATATTTGGATGACCTGGATCTCGTTTTAAAGCGCCTATCTAGGTTTATGACAAGGCACTGTGCAGTCAGTAAGAGACCAGAAATCTTTGCGGCAATCCGTAAATCATACCGCGAGTCTAGCAAGCGTCCATAAGTTACTATATTATAATGCATGTTTGCCTTCATGACTGTATTAAAAAATCATAGGTAAAAGCTTAAATATACAATAATGTTGTTCGTTTGAGGATTTACCTTCAAATTACCCTCAAAATATCGTATCATCCTAGATTTTATCACCTTACTCGCAGTTTTACTTAAATGTCACCTAATATTCCAGAACAGTCGTTAAATTAATGGAAATCTTTTTCTGCTTCATACACGGATTCACTCTAGGTACTCAAACACAAAACATAAGATAAAACTTTATCAGCAGAAAACCGTAAAAGCAAAATACACTCATCATTGCTATAGTATCCACTAATAATACTACAATTTGTGCGATGGCTAAATATCAGCAAGGTTTCGATGTTAGATCCAAGTATATGGCTTAAGGTTGGATCAAATATTGGCACACGATAAAATCCAACGCAAAGTTTACTAAAAATCAAACGATGCTAAACTGGGCAAAACTCAGACCGATACCAGTAAAGCCACTTGAAATATACCGCAACATAAAAGAAGTGAGGTTTTGAAGGGTCGACAATTTGGAAGCAGTACAATTTCGGGACACGCTTCTGAAGTACCCGTTAACATCCTTTCCGGGACTTTACACAGTTCTAACCCTTTTTGTATCCTTTTCTGGGCAAGATTAAACGATGGGTAGAATATTCTTAAGCAACGTTTCTCAAAGTGAGGATGGACCTTAAGGTCTCTCACACGAAAATGTGTGAAATGTTACGGATGTAAACCTACGTGTCAAGACCTGCCAGAATGCAACGTCGCAATCACACTTAGTAATTTACTCGATATGACATACTTTCTGATAACCATTAACTTGGTTTTTTTTTTGAGGTTCGAAATTATGATTGTGTTAACAATCGGTCGGATAGGACATCGCATAAATGATAATATGGTTGCGGACTTACTGATATATTTTAAACTAAATCTTATAGTCACATGTTGGTTGTCTTCTCGTAATGGTGTCACTAGAAGACAACTCTTCGTCTCCCCGTGAACATGGCTGCTGAAAATCAACCGAAACATCGGAGAAAGTATAAAATTAAAATAGCTTGAATAGAGAGTTTGAGAGTTTCAAAATTATGTAACAACAGTGTTTAAAAAAATGTATAATTAATATATAATTTTCAGTTAACCCAAATATAAATAATTGTCCACGTCGCTGGTAGTGGAGATAATAGTCAAATAGCAGAAAAATATTGCACGATTACATATTGTAATACTTACACAGATGTACTTATTTAAGTGCAGACATGCGAAGACTTTAATGAGACATCCCAATTACGTCCCTTTTTTTATATACCCAAATATTTATATTAATAGTTATTTTGATAAACACATTTATAACTAATTTTAATAATACTACTTGTTGTTAACTCTATGGGTATACATTATTCTTATTAGATACATTATACATGTTTCCTATTCGGGGGTCACAACATAAAAAAGATTGAGAACCGATGTTCTAAGGAGAACAGTTGATGTCGCACCGAATTAACTTCAAGCGATTACACATGATGTTTGATGTACTGATCGCTTTTGTTATTCAGGCGCAATGATCCCGTTTCCTTGTTCACTGGTGTGAACTTTCCCGTCAAGTTTGTTAACCTGTCAATTGCCGGAATGCCGGCAATAATTAAGAACCAATAGTGTAGTTACGTTTGACTTTGTACTTTACTTTACACACAAGAGCAAATAACCATCAAAGGAAGTCTTTTAGTGAAAACAGAATCTAAATTGGTTGCAAAATGAGGAGGTAATTAATATTTTAAATTTGGATTTAAGTAATAGTGGGGTCGTAGTGCCTATGTCTCGCACAGCTGCGGTTATACAACGGTTACGTCATAGTTTGTATCGTGCATTCATTTTTTGTCATTTGACATCTATTTTGTTTATTTTATTTATGGCCCCAAAATACCACTCAAAAATAATTATTGTATCGGAATCCGGGTCCTCGGTCTCGGTTCCAAAAGCTCCGAGACCCTATCCTACTACCAAATTTGAAAGGCTTGTATCTTATTTATTTTTGAGTATATTTCAAACGGTTTTGTATTTTAGAATTTAGGTAATTAGACTTAAATAATAAGAAAGGTGAGTCAGCTCTACTATTGTGTTTAGCCGCTGGTGAGTCGCAGATGCATTACAGGTTATCAGTGAGTAATATAAAATCTGCCTTGATGGCACAGCGGTAGTGAATGCAATTTCTGTGCATAATGCTTAATTCTCCTCCGCTTCGATTTCCGGGTCAGGCTAAGTGTTATGTCTCTAAAGGGAGCCTCTTAGTAGCAGCACAGAGTCTGTAAGAGAGGTCAGTAGTCGGCAATAAGACTGCCGTCTATTACGTGTGACCTAAAAATTTAGCTGGTGAAATATGGGTGCATTACACATCTGTACATAGTTTATATCCCCGAAAACAGGCATAGTCTTTATGTTACGACTATGTATGAACTATCCTAACTAATATTATAAATGCTAATGTAAGATTTTTTGTTTGCTTCGCTTTGAAATTAAGAAAAAGTTAATTGGTACAGTGTCCATTGGCACAGAAAGCGACACATACCACCTTTTATCCAGAAAAAGCCACCGAAGCCACAGGCAAAAGCTAATGTTGTTAAAAAAATATATATATTTGTATAAAAATGTAGATTTACTTACTTTTAACAAATGTAATTCGCTGTACAGCAACATTCACGTCTTAATCTAAATATAAACTAGTGTCCATTACCACGACTGAACACTGTCAGCCAAAATACAGGCTATTGCCTAGTTTGGTAAACAGTCGCAGTATCTTTTAGTGAAATACATATTGTATAGTTAGTATTTAATAACCATGTGCCTACAGTGAATGTATTCTCTTTTGTCTCAAATAAACTTTTTTTTTTAATTTTTATAGTGAGGTATAAATTGCCTGTGTGTAAGGAGCAGTAACTAGAACTACTAAACAGATACTAAAAAAAATCTCTGACATAAAGCTACATTATTTCTAAGTAATATAGAATATGTCTTATTTATAATATGGTACGCGACCAAAGTTTTAGGCGGCAGCTTAACCAGAATAAATGAAAATTCAACCATTAACCTCATTGTTTTTATATCCTACCAGACCCTTTGAATTAATTTGATCTATAACAAGAAAATTCTATGGGAAAGAAAAGTGCTCCCATGGGTACGATATAAAGATTTGATGCTTCAGAGGATCTATTATACCATCCCTTGCAGCCTTTTTATACATTATAACTGACTCCGTAGCGCAGCGATAGTGAATGCGACTGCTGTGCATGAGGTCTCGAGTTCGAATCCCAGGACGGGTCAACAAAAATTTACTGGTTTTTTTTATTAAAAAATCTCAATAGCAGCCCGGAGTTAGGAAGTTGGCGGTGTTAGACATCCCCGTGCCTCGGAAAGCACGTAAAGCAGTTGGTCCGCGCCTGATCTCTCTCCGGTCGTGTCGGTTTACCGTCCAATCGAATTATAAGAGTTAGAGAGTGGACTTGTGTTTGCGCATACACTTATGAACTAAAATATATCCTGCGCGGATGGCCAATCTCCGTTAAGACTGGCCACCGTGATCGAAATTCAGTCTGGAGGACATTATTACCGTCGACAGTGCACACTCCATGGCGCTACCAAGAATTATTTGACAAAACGTGACTATTTATCTTTGTTCGACTCGGGCATCGAAACTGAGAGAAATGCACAGCTGTCGCACTCACTACTTTTGCGTCACCAACTCTATATATTGTCACAAGTCACTCAAAAGCAGCCAACATATTTGATCGATGGCCAACACGTTTAAAAAGATTGTTACTCTAAATCCATTTGCACATGTATTTTTAGGACGATTTCATTTATTATAAATGTCACATAATCCGGCTTCAGTTGCCCTCTAGAGATTCGAGTGTCTTCGGAATATTTCTCGTCTATAAACAAAAATCACTGTTGACTTCGCCGCTTTGACGATTGGATAAATCTACTAGTATATCGTGCACAATAGCAGCTACCATTCAGGAAATAACTTTAATAGCTTTTATGCCATGTGATCTGTTCTAAGTGGCAACGTCGCAAATAGGTCGTACCTATATTTTAGGGTATTTAAATGTAATTAATTTATTTGAGGTGTATTTTAAAATATTTTTAATATACTCTTAAACATTAAGGCAAACGTGTATCGTAAATCAAATACAATTATATTTATAATCATTTTAATAGTAGATTCTGAAGAGTCAGCAATTTGAAGCGTCCGCAATTCCATCCATGATACACTGTTACTTCAGTTTTTAGAGACTAATAAAATCATACGTAATAAAAAAAAGTTTAAGAATAAAAACCATTGTCTAACGCTTGTCTATCCCCAAAGGGGTGCTTAGAGGTGTATTACATCCACATTTTGCCTGCTCCTGTCCCACGTGATAGGGGTTGAGCCCATTGTCGTCTACCGAGCTCATTTGTCATAGTCTGTGATGCTACCAAGAATTTATTGACAGTAAAACCTAATACCACATTGCGCATACGAGATCCTGAAACACAGTGCCAGGCCTCATGCTACTTTTGAACTATTCGACAAAAAGATCCTATGAAATAATATAATCAGTACCACCAGTACACAACGGTAGTACGTTGCGTCACTGAGGTAGTCATCCTAATTAAAAATATAAATGCGAATGTGAGTTTGTTTGTTACGCTTTCACGCCTTAACTACTCGACCGATCAGTATGAAATTTTTCATACACGTTGTTAGGGGTACAGAAAAGTACATAGGATCCTTTCATTCAGAAAAAAAGTACTGGTTTCGAAGAAGAGCAGGTACAGCCTAATTATGAGAATGAAGATGAAATTATTCGAGCGAAACGTATAGCGGTAAATAATGTATTGATTAACAATTCCTAGAGGAGATAGGAGGCTGCTGATCAGATTACGTACTTCGTTACCCCACTAACAGTTTCACGGTCTACTGGTAAACCATTTCATCCGTACAATTTGAATATATTTTACAAAATATGGGTTAGACAGATATATTTCTTTTTCTATTTAGGATGGAAGATAGTTACTAAGTAATTTTATATATGTTTTTTTCTTGCCTTTTCTTTTTTTTGCATATCAAACCCATTGTAAATTAAAAATGAGGAAGCGCAGTAAACTACAAGCTTGTCTTCTGCTAGCCGAGTGTGAGAAGTGTTGTATTAATAATCCATTTTTCTTGATTGTTTGGTCTTCTAAGGTCTCCTGTCCACGTCGATAACGTTATACTTTTTTACAACGGCATCATTCTAAATTATAAACATTTTCAGTCTTATAAAAATATTAGGTATGTATTTACTTATGAAATTGCGATTTTTGCCACGTTTAATTTCCGTATTCCCAACTAAAACACAACGGTTATTTTGAAAATTATTTTTCCTTTTATTATTAATAGGCTACATAAAATAATTTATATACAATATATGTTCGAATTTGGTGCTTTTAATGCCTGCCGGATTCACCGTAATTGCCATAATTATACTATGCATAAAGTTTTTTCATTATTTGTGGCAAATAATGCTAGATTTGAGGGCAATTTAAGCAAGTGTTTCCACAACTGTACATATAAAATAAATACCATGGCATTAAATTTTCCATTAAAAGCTATGGTATCAAAAGACTTTCTTCATACAAAATAGCGATGTTATAGATAAATCCCCAATGCTTTATTTAATTATTCAAGTGAACACCGAGAATAATTATAATATATGTATCTAACCTGCGATACAGGATCGAATAGACGCCTACGCACATTTCGGGCTGTACAGTATTTGATTTATGCTTGCGGTGATTAAGAATGCAAGAACTTCTTAGGAAGATGTCTGCTTATAAATCAATAGCATTTAGGATAGTGATGATTGACGTCGAATAATATTCGAATACTATTATGCAATATGCGGTTTCTACGTTGCATGTTCAAGGACGCAGCAAACATACTTTTGTATAGTGTGGCCAATACATTTAATTATAATTCAAATGCAATAATTGTGCACATTCTTATTTTACGGTTGGCAGCACAAATATGTACTTATTTTATAAGGTTGGTCGGTTAAATAAGGTTTTACAATCCAAATCAATGAAAGGTAAAAAATATAGAACAATTTGTATGCTATGAACTACGAATAAAACATTTGTTACCTAACCAAAATAACACTTTTTTTGTATACATCGCAAAATTATACCCTCAGACTTTGGATATTGTATTATATTATGTAGTGTGTGTATGTTTGTTATTATAAAACTGTAATGACGTACCTGTAGTTTGTAAATAGGAAATTTTTAGCACTAATTGGTATCGACCATTTAGACATGTCTGAAACTATAACAATGGTCTATTTGTTTAGGCGTCACGTGAAAACCACTGTACAAATTGATTTTATAATTAGACATCTTGAAATATAATGTAAGGAAACTCCAGAATCAGTTCTCAAGTATTTATTTCCTTTAATATTATTGTAACATAATTATATTTTATATTAATAGTTTACATAGTTACACAATATGCATACCTGATTTAATTCAATGCAGTATCCGCCACTTAATATACTTTTACTTCTCAAACTTATCCGATCGCCACACAACGCACGACTGCCCGTTATAGTTCCGCGCGTTAGTTTTATACTATCAAGCATAGTGGGGCAGTCGAGAAAAATCAGTGTTGCCAACAGAAAATAACGGATACAATTAAACATATTCAAATAATGCTTCTACATTGCTACATTTAACTAAATATTTCTATATAATAATTATATTCTACCTATAATTGCTAACAGCTCGGCCATCCTGATGTTAAAGCGAGACCCTTCGCTTTAGATTATGTTTATCAACAACAGGTCAAGCGATTCGTGCACAAAATTGTGGCCATGAATCGCTTGAAGTACCGTCGTTTATATTCGTAATAAGTATAATTTAATGTATTTCATTTATGTACTTCCTAAGAAATTATTATGTATATCCTGTTACATTGAGACAATGCTTATTTTTATCAATGTGAATGTACACATTTATAACTTATTATTAAAGATAAATTTATTTGACTCAACATGTGTACGATCAGGTGTTACAGATAGGTATTTTTTGTCTCAACATGCTCTGTCTTGTCAGACATGCAAATGTATATGCTTAATAAGAATTTTAAAATTATGCTGGATCTAATATTATAATTAACATGTCAATTAAGCGTCTCTTAACAATGAAGTGAGATATATTATAAATAGGTTAGTTCAAATCCGTACAATAAATATAAAAATTAATTAATAATTCATTTCCAATAATAGAATAGTAATAGATAAGTCAATAATTAAGAACATGCCAAATTAAATTAGATCATGATAGACGATTATTAAAACAAAGAAAACAAATTATATAAGATTATCACATAGGAGATCATTAATATTATAGTAGCATTTATGCAATAAATAATAAATTTCTTAAATTACGTTTAAGTACGTTAACATTAAGGTCCTTAAATTTATTTGGTACTTTATTGTATATTTTGGGTGCCATGCAGAAAATGCTATTATAATTGTTTTACATAATATGTATGGCATTCATACATCTATTTTAAATCACTGAAATATTATATAATTATTGAAAACAACCAGTGAGAATCACTGTTACAACTATTATGTTATCAATTCATTATTTTAGAAATATCATCACATTCTTTCTCTGAATTTACTTAACTAGAATCATGATTTCTATCGTATACCAAACATGGTTTTAGTTTATCTATTGATACAATATTCTCATAGCGAGGTCGATGCGCCTTTAACATTACTTAATACATCTAAAACTGTCGAGACATGGTTATTAATTAATTTACTTAGTTTATTTAACGGTGCCGAGTTTTGATGTCGCGACTTCCCGTGTTATCCACGTTGTCGCGACACCTCCCTCCTCGGACTTTTACGATTGTGCCGAGTTTTGATGTTACGACTCCCCGTGTTATCCACGTTGTCGCAACACCTCCCTCCTCGGACTTTTATTATTATGCCGAGTTTTGATGTTACGACTCCCCGTGTTATCCACGTTGTCGCAACACCTCCCTCCTCGGACTTTGTGACTTACGATTAAAAGAGTATTTGTGGATTTGCCTCTCTCGCCGGCTCCCTTCCACTCCCTCACTCTGTATTTGTTTTGAAGTCTACCCTTTTCCGCTTTCATTATCGCGGTTACTTATCACCAGACTCATCCATTAGTCTGAAAATTAAGGAATGATCGGCAGTTTAAATTCATTAATTAAATATTTATCACAGTTAATCTGTCAGGTATACCAGACGTAATAAAATATATCGAGTCATGCCACCAGTATGTCACTGAGACTCAATAGGTTAACTTTCATATTACCGCTGAAACCTGTCAGCTGTTTGTGATTTGGAGTCAGTCAACAGTGATACCATCTCCTCCCCTGATCATGAAATTATGCCTGTGTCTTATTTGGTTGATAACAATAACAAAAACACATTCATGCCTTGAGACCAAACACCTATTTGGTCTGAAAACATGAATACATCTTTGTAACCCACACCTGTAGGTTTCAGTAGAAGTTAAATACGACTACATTAAACGCTCAGTCAACAGTCATTTCTTTATGGTGACAGCCTATCTGTCACTAAAAAAAATGCAATCTATTTAACAGAAGTATAATCATTACATTATAAGGTAGGGTGTAACTTTATTCTGTGTGTATTACCATAGTCTTATGTATTAACAAAAGAACAAAAATAGGAATATTGAAAAACTTAATTTACTTCTTTAAATGCAGTTGTATATGTTATAACAATTTTATTTCATTCTTCGACACTAACAAGTTTATTAGTAGATTTTTATTGACTAAATATACATTGTTTCTACCTTATTTTTATAAAAAGCAACTTGCTAAACTATTAGCATTTAATATATTATGCAGGGACCCAGTTATCAGTAGAGTAGTGAAGGTTATAGAACATAGTAGTATTATTACAAATCTTAGTGATACATCTAGAAGTTTAAACTGTTAAACGAGACAAAGGACAGGCATACACAGTATTAAACTAATTCATTAAAATATTCAGGGTCTATCCGGCAAGGAGTTAGAATTAGATTTATTTTTAAACATAATATTCAAGTATGTTGCATAACGGAACATTGGTTAAAAAGTATTCAATTAAAATTTATAATGAGTTATTCAATTGTAAGTGCATTTTTAAGAGAATTCTATATATGGTGGCTCTCTAATATATTTATGTAATGATGTAAAACGTAAAGAACTTAAAGATATAGTAAATCTTTCTATCGTACTGATGAATTATCCTGTGTGGAACAAGAGCAACATACCATAGTTTGTGTGTACTGTCCACCACAGAGTGACTTTAGTGTATTCGAAACAGTAGTACAGGATATTTTAAATCGTTTGAGTTTTAGTAATAGGAATATAGTAGTATGTGGTGATTTTAATATTAATTTCCTTGAGCAGTCAGCTCTTTCTGTGAAACTAATTAGTTCATTAGAGTCATTTAATTAAAGTATCTATTTTTTGGAACCAACCAGGATTATATCACATTCTGCTATCTGCTTAGATAATGTATTTTGTGACTCAATTTCTAAATACGGCCGGGCCATATTAAGTGAACCGACATATGACCATTGTGGTCAAAGGGTAGATTTTCCTGTAAATACAATGCTTAAAGAGAATAAGATCACATGTAGACCAATGACCTCTAATCGCTTAAAGAAATTTAATAATAAAGTAAGTGTCAAGGTTCTCAATATGGAAGGATATCCTTTCTCAGCCGAAGTATATGAGTTTTACTAAGAATAATAAGATTATGTTTTGTGATCTAAATTATATGAATTATATTATATGAAAAACATTCAATATTGATCCTAATTTTATTCAATATGTTAAAAATTATTTAAAATGATTTGTGCCACTGCCAAGTCCCTTTATCTAAAAACTAAAATACGAAATTCTAGTAATAAAATCAAAACTACTTGGAATATTAATAACAATGGAACAGGACGCAGCAAGGTGCGTGATAATACCTTTGAATAAATATTGTCTTCTGTTTACGCGAATGAAACACCAATAACTAAATTATGTTCGGGTACTTTGAAATAACTACACTGGAACATTGAGACAACTACCATCTTAGTCTCCCCGTGACCATGGCTGCTGAAAAGCAACCGAAACGTCGGGGAAAGTGTAAACTTAAAAACAAATAGATTTGGTAGCCCTAACAATACAATTAGCTTAAAATTAGCAAAGTTTAATAGTACAGTACAGTAGTGTAACAGTTTCTAAATTATGTAATAGAGTGTTAAATAAACAACGCGATAAAATCCCTATATAGTAGTTTAATTTCAATGAATACCTTTGAACTTAATACAAATAATAACAATAGGAATTCTATGACGCCTATTAGAGGGTTTTAGCTTTCTTCTTTTTTATTTCTGTTTTATAATATTTTAGGTATAAGTTAGTTTTATAGAATTGTGTTTATATTATGTATATAATTAATAATTTGTATTGTGGAAAATAATAACATAATTTCAAATAATTTGGAAATAGCCGACACCTTTAAAAACTACTTCGCAAAAATAATTTTAAATACAACTAGGACCCTAAGGTCTTGCCCAGCTCGAGCAGAATACTTGGTTATCGACAACGTGGAAGAGTAAGATACTATTCAGTTATGAACGTGTACATTCATATCATATAATAAACGTATTTAAGTAACTTAATTAAAAAATATCTGCTAAATTCAGGGATTCCTATCTCTGTAAAATTTGTTGAAAATATTATTGTCAATATAGCGCCACACCTAGCTGCTATAATCAACGGAGCATTTTAATGAATATGGGCATTTTTCTTAACTTAATTAAATGTAGTAAAATACTACCTTAATTTAAAATTGGATACCAAAGCGACCCCAGTAATTTTAGGCCAATTTCTATCAGTAAAGTATTTGGGAAGATTATATTACAGCAATTAAAGAGCCACTTTAGTGTAAATGATTTATTTCATACAAATCAATATGGTTTCAGGATTTGTGTGAAATTGTTTTATTCGTGGATTACAAATCCCTTATTTTTAAAGTAGACTGAAAAGCACCGAATTTATGTGCTGTTAACGATTTACTCGCGCAAGTCCTAGACTGGTTTACGACGAATAATTTACTACTAAACTTTACACTGCCAAATGTAAAGAGTCCTAACGTAAATATAAATTTAAAAACTTTAGATGATAAGGTTAAGTGAGGCGCTCAAATATCGTGTCTTGCAGGTTTCTTCTCATAGGGCCAACCCTTTGCCTGAACCTAGCAACTATCCTAAATGTAGCCTCAGTAATTTTATTGACCTTTACTAATTTTCAAGCTAACAAAACTATTAAAACTATTAAAGCTATTCAAATTTATTATAGTTTATTTATATAATGCTTATTTTTTATATAATACATTATATATTACCATAAACAAAATTCATATAAATACCAAATCATGTCTGCATTGACATAAACTTTATATTTTATCAATTACATTATTTTAAAATAGTTTAACTATGCTTAACAATCGTTCTTCAAAATTATCTGTTATTTGTAGATACACAACCTGTTTACACCAAACTCATTAGTAGATATTGTGCATGTTTTGTTCGCTTAAATATTACAATCAATATTACAAAACTGTCCTTACTCAATTAACTTACAGTTGGTATTTCTAGAGTGAGAATCCTTACCTCGCCGTAACACAATTTGACTAGCACGGGAGCTAAAGAATTTTTATCGGATTACCGCCAATTTTATATGTTGAAGTTAAACAGAATATTTTTCTTCTTATTTATACATTAATTTGCTAATGTTCGAAGTTAATATAGTCAAATATATTAATAGTGTAAATATGTTTAACTGTACTATATTGTATCTGTTTTAAACATGCTGTGCACACATATTTAGAACATATATTAAAACAGAACAACATTGTAAACCTAGGCTAACTTTATCTATGAATGAAGTTTTATCTTATCTTATCTTTGTGAACTAAATGAATAAATGATATTGACTTTGACCATGAATTCAGCTCATCCATGAAAGCTTTAATTTTTAAGATAGTATATAGTTTCATTGTGTTTTAATATTGTAGGTATCGATTGAAAATAAAAGTAATAATATATCAATAATGATACCTTCAATCTGTATGTCAATATAGTGCATATAAACATAGCGCACCAATATGGGCAAAAGCATTAACAAGTAATTCCTCTTCCTAATACCATTTTTGATGGACATATAGCAGATTGCACCTGATAACACATCCCCAGAGAGTAGCTCTGGCTGGATATAAACAGTGCCGAGAGGAGAAATACCGAGGAGTGCCCCAGCCAAATTCAACCTCATTAACCGCAATAATACTACATATCCATAAGTACACAGTACATTATCAAGTAAATATGTCGCTTGCCAATAGTTAGCTACCAGGGAGTGCCTTGGCCAAGCCAAACTACGACGCCGATACAACGAGTCCACCTAGCATCCAACACACTTATCTGTAAGTCTCATAATCGAGACGAAAAAACAAACAAACACGAGTGTCGTAGTTGACTTCAACCCATCAGGACGGAAATATAAACAAACCAAATTGATGTTAAATCTGTTAAATTTATCACAATTACTCACTACATGGAATAAGTAACAATTATCCATATTTTCAACGTTTTCACACGATACCTTAATATTTTTTAAAGCATTTGGCGTTCGATTAATAAATAATTGTTTGATTTAAAAAATCTTAGACGAAAAGTGAGGTTATTTGTCAGATGCCAAAATATCTATAATTTGGAGGAATTTAAATTTATCTGTCAGTAATAATTACTAATCCTATCCCTTAGGTTATTCTTTAACAATGTAAAATTATGTACCTACCTTGCATTTTTTTTTTACTGTATGTATCGATACTATACTATATTCTGTTTGGTCAAAAGCGGATATCAACTTTTTTAAATTCAATATAAGTAATTAATTGTTTTACAATTGATGCTACACTTGGACATCACTAAAATGTCTATGGTCATGTCAATGAACAGTTTGTATACCTTTTGATTTTGTTGTATTGAAATCGACTATATCGCAATACCCCATACAATGCGTGACAAGTCAAATGTTGAGAACCAATTCTGAACGAAATGTATATATTTTCTTTTATTTGTTCATAAAAGTTAAATTTGCACGTGGGCTGGGATAAACGAGTGCCTTTTAAAAAAAAAAATGACCCGTCTATCCCACTTCTGAATTGTAAGGAAACTCCAGAATCAGTTCTCAAGTATTTATTTCCTTTAATATTATTGTAACATAATTATATTTTATATTAATAGTTTACATAGTTACACAATATGCATACCTGATTTAATTCAATGCAGTATCCGCCACTTAATATACTTTTACTTCTCAAACTTATCCGATCGCCACACAACGCACGACTGCCCGTTATAGTTCCGCGCGTTAGTTTTATACTATCAAGCATAGTGGGGCAGTCGAGAAAAATCAGTGTTGCCAACAGAAAATAACGGATACAATTAAACATATTCAAATAATGCTTCTACATTGCTACATTTAACTAAATATTTCTATATAATAATTATATTCTACCTATAATTGCTAACAATAAGCTGGTGCATATTGTCGTATGCCTTTCAATCGAAGTTTAGTAAACGAAGTCGCAAGCAAATGCTAGAATAAAAAATGGAAGCCAACAGGACGTGACGCTTATTTGACTTATATTACTTGACTTTCAGATAAGTTCGTAAGGACACAATATAAAGAAACCATTGAACAGGCACTGCCTATAACCACACCCGTATATTTATACTACAATTGTAAATATACATATATTCCAGTTATGCTGGGGCTACATTAGCGGGCTACGGCGAATATTCGAATTAACGCGATGAGTGTGGCTGGCTAGATCTTTGCAACGCGTTGTATTAGAGCGAAGACGATGTATTATCGGGGCACTGTCGGTAAACTGGTGCGCTTCAAAGGGATATGGCGCGCCAATATTCGCTTGGGTGGCTACACCTAGGTAACTTCACTGTTGTCCAGCTGGACAGACGTACTTGTGGTTTTTTTTGTCAACGCGACACGAATTTTCGCCCGCTTAATGTAGACAAGAAAATTGCGTATGCCCGTACACGATGATTTTAGTGCGCCAACGCGACACGAATCCTCGCCCGCTAATGTAGCCCCAGCATTACGATAAGATTTACATAAAACCTTCATTGTCCTCTTTAAAGCAGAATGCTAAAGCCATGTTAGGAAACAAATTCTGCTTCGTGCAGGGATCGAGTTTCCAACACCTTAGAGTATGGTATAGTAGCTAAATAGATGACCATTTAAACTTTTGAGTAATTAACTATCTAATCTATATATAACTAGATTTTGCCCGCGGCTTCGCTCGCGTTGCTCTACGTTAGGTCAGTAAATTCCTTTACCTTTGGAGTCTACAGTAATGTAGATTATGTTGCAACAGTACTCTTTTCTCGATGAATCTCTCTCTCTCTCGATGGTACCCTAGGATCTTTTCTGTTCCCCTCACAACATGTACCTCACAAAATTTCGTGAAAGCGTAACAAACAAATAAACAAACAAATTTATTTATAATATAAGATTACATGAAGAAAAGTTTTGTGCCGCTTTTAAAGTATTTTGCGGTCACGGGATTGGGATTTCGCATGCTTAAAGTTTATATGGAGATCGAATAAGGGAAGAAATCTTTTTAAGAAAATATACACAATGATAATAAAAGTCAGACGTCATAGTCAAAAATTACATTTCGTAATATTGTTAAAAGATAGAATAATGAATAGTGTGATTAGAGAGATGCGTTTTGAAAGTGGATATAGTGACGAGAATAGAAAAGGGTATTTAAGCTGGTTTACTACAAGACAAGAAAATACTGACTAAGAAAGTTTATAACGCATGAATGGAACAGTTGCAAGGGAAAGACCTAAGCGAACGTTTCTCGATCAGATCGGAGACGTTCTGGATAGAGGACAGGTTAAGAGCACCGTAAACCGGCGAGCGTGTATGAGGTATGTAATGAAAGTGAATGAAGCCAGAGAAATGTGTCAGGACCGTAGTAAATTGAAATCCGTAGTCTCTGCCTACCCGTCTGGGAAACAGGCGTGTATCTATGTATGTTAAAAGATAAAATGGAAAAAGATAAATAAAAATATATTGCAAACCAAATAATCTCTTGACAATAAATAACCATTTTATTAAAATCTACTGCTTATAAGGTATCGCAAATAGAAGCATATATTTTTTGGTGTACAAAATTGCTTTATAAACTAACAAATCTCTACCAACGAACCAGAAAATATAGCTGGCGAGAGTTCGTAGAGTTTATTTATTTATGTAACAGAACAAACACAGATTGCACTGAATGTTTGCCTTTACTATTCCAAGCGGAGGCTGAAAAGCTTGCAGCAATGCACGAATGCCCGCACTCGGAGAAAGAATAATTACTGCCTGGCCCAAAATGAATGTTGCTTTCGTTTATTTACTGAAAGTGGAAAGGCAAGCGTGATGCAATATACCTTACACATACTACATACACTCATACATACATTATACATATGCATAGACATGA
The DNA here is from genome assembly GCA_963675205.1 of Catocala nupta. NCBI lineage: Eukaryota > Metazoa > Arthropoda > Insecta > Lepidoptera > Erebidae > Catocala > Catocala nupta. The sequence goes on along the minus strand of OY776094.1, from coordinate 22,499,239 downwards.
TTAATCAATCCATACTTAATATTGTTACGCGCTGGGTTCGACGGATAAGAATATAAAACAATATTACCGACTAAAACGTTTTATTCTATCACACAATTAAATTTAAAACACTACAAACACTATACTACACTTTTCCACTGTAACTGCTTCAAACTCCGTAGTATTTTCGCTTCCGTTCGCTTCGATGAACACTTGATCGCTTACGATAGTAAACTGACTCGGCGGTGCGCGTGCGCTCTATTTATACGCGGGTAAAGCGCTTCTGGAGTTTTCCAGAAAACGACACACACGGCACGCAACAGCGCGATGGTTCGAGAATGTGCCAGCGCTTTCTCCACTGAACTCGTACCGACAAATACGTAGTTCCGTAAGATGTCAATAGATGGTGCTGTAATAAATTATCATTAGAAACCGCCGACTCTTCCCCACAGTGCCGACAGAGGGCATTAACCGTAACAATATTATAAATTCGAAACTAACTTTGTCTGTCTGTCGGTCTATCTGTCTTTCTGACTGTCTGTCTGTTACCTATTCACGGCTAAACTACTTAAGCGATTTGGATGAAATTTGATACAGAGGTAATATATAACCTGGGAAAGGACATAGGCTACTTTTTATTGATGTAGGTACCACGCGGGCGGAGCCGCGCGCAATAGCTAGTTTATCATAAATATTCAATAATTTCAATAAATTATATACATAGGTATATATTTTTTTTATTTGTACGCCTTTATAGATAAAACATGTATGACCTGTAATTTTATTCCATCTTGCAAGCTTAACGTTGTATCTAAACGTATGTTATTTGACACTTATCTTTATCTATACACTCACATTTGAAAGGGCAGGCATATGTAGATTATTCCCTCATTCAACCAGCTACGATGTTAGGCCCATGTAATAGGACACAAGCTTATCGACATCTATAGGGCCATTTCCAGATGCCGTCCTGCTAATCATAACCTTCTTTCATTATCTTTGCCCCGCCAGGCCCGGGCAGTCGTATATTGCATGAATGGCGTAGAGGTTTAGTGGTCGCTTCCCCATTGCCGCTGCGCCGAATGGGTTCGATCCTCACACGGGACAAACATTTGTGTAGTCCACAAAAAGTTTTTCGGAGTCTGGGTGTTCTTTGAATCCGTTGTTTAGGTGTTTGTAAAGATCTTCGCGATCCAACTCCTAATGCGGGATTTGTCTTTCCTAATATGAATGAGAAGCCGAGACCTTATACTCAAAAGTCGCATTTATTACCGATCTGCCACAGGCAGTAAACATGTAGTGTGTGTGAATAAACAATAAATAATGATAGCTCGCAATCTCTTTTGTAAAAAGAAACATGTTCTTTTAGCCTTTTGTTGTAGGGATTAGGGTTGCCAGCCTTTTTATACGTTTGTAGAAAGGGACAAACCGTTAACCGTTTGTAGTATATAATATAAATAAGGTTGAAAAGACCGTGCAATGATTAGGGTATCCAATTTTCTGTTGGAAGGTACAAATAGCATTTGTTTTGGTATTTGTGTTGTAATAGCATCTCCTTACAAATCTGATTTATTAAATCAATATTAGATTAAACAGAGTAGCCATAAGTTTCTAGCCAGTTTTCCTTATAATTTGCTTTACCATGTCTAAATGGCAACAAGTAAACGTAAATACACAATAACAAGTGGCACACCCACATTCATAATTCTTTTTATTACGATTTCTGTCTTAGAGTATAATCATACAAACTTTATGTTGGTACAGATCACAAAATACGATTTAATGCGGCGTTTGTACTATCTTATCTTATCTTGTGTGGAGGCCAGTCAGTACAGACCGGCGGCGACACTTTGACCCAGTGGGATCTTTTGTGTCGACTTCCCCAATAACGACTGCCATAGATGTTCATGGCAACCGGGACCGACAGCTTAATGTGCTCTCCGAGGCACGGAGCAGGCGATAATTGTCAATCAATACGCACATAATTTCGAAAAGTCATATAACTTCCGAAAGTCAGAGGTGCGCGACGTGGGTTCGAACCCGAGACCCTCTGCATTGCAGTCTGTTGGTCTCCCCTCTGAGCTATCGCTGCTTCTATATTATATACTGTTCGCTCTATACGAATCCGATCGTAGAAAGGATCACAACATACGGTTATTTACATAAGACGTAGATTCCACTGCGATCTTCTTTAATATGGAGGTATTTATACAGTATGAGTAGGTATGTGAATCCAAACTAATATTATAAATGCGAAAGAGAGTTTGTTTGTCAGGCTTTCACGCTTTAACTACTTGACCGAAATTAATCATCATTATGAAATTTCGCATACACTTTGTCAGGGGTGCAGAAAAGGACATAGGGTAGCTTTTATCCAGAAAAAATACTGTTACTAACCTTACCTAAACTACATTTACGAGAGTGACGCCGCGAGCAAAATCTATTAATACATACATACATAAATTCACGCCTGTTTCCCAGAGGGGTACGCAGAGACTACGGATTTCCATTTGCTACGATCCTGACACACTTCTCTGGCTTCATTCACTTTCATAACATTCTTCATACACGCTCGCCGGTTTAAGGTGCTCTTAACCTGGCCTTTATCCAGAACGTCTCCGATCTGATCAAGAAACATTCACCTAGGTCTTCCCCTTGCGACTGTTCCATTCACACTAGCCTTATAAACTTTCTTAGTTAGTCTGTTCTCGTCCATTCTTTCTACATGCCCAAACCAACTTAACATACCCTTTTCTATTCTCGTCACTATATCCACTTTTATGCCGCATCTCTCTCTAATCAATACATACATATGTATTGATTATAATACATACATATGTACATCGAATCACGCTTATTGTTCCAAAACCGTAAGTGGAGGTGTATTATATACAGATTTGGACAGCTAATCAAATAATTTATTTGTGTAAGAGTATTGGTATTGGTGTTAAATTATTTTAAGGATTCATTTAGTAAGTACATTTGCCAGCTGAGATTCATGGCATGGGTATAAGTTGCCATGAAATAGCCAATTGCCAGAACTAGAATAATTCCATATTTCAATCCTGTAAAAGCCAATAACACTTTTCCTGACCTCGTAATCGAACCTGAGACTGCAGAGCAGTCGCTATCACAACCGCTGCAACCTACTCTCTTTACCATGTACATAATCCTAACCAGTCCTAATCCTAACTAATATTATTAATGCGAATGTGAGTTCGTTTGTTACGCTTTCACGCCTTATATACTCAACCTACCATCATGAAATTTCACATACACATTGTCAGGGGTACAGAAACACATAGGGTACGTTTGATCCAGAAAAACGTACTGCTTCCGAGGGATAGTTTGTTGACAAAACTAGATTAACGCGAAAACACAGGCAAAATCTGGTAAATTAATATACGCTTATTCCAAACACTTTAGATGTGGTTATATCATTAGTATAATGAACCTTTACCTATTTGCTTAACATAGTTACATTAATAAACGGACCCGCAATTAAGAGTCGCTAGTAAATTCAATTATACGCGAAGAGAATACACAGGAAACGTTCTGTTACACTTGTGTTACATAATATGACTCCACGCGAGTAAATACTATTCTTGTTTACATATTGGGAATCGTTTACCATTCAAGCAGTTTGATTATAATATAATATTCTACCACATACACACAACACTATCTAGCCCAAACTAAGCAGAGCTTGAACTATGGGTACTAGACAATGGATAAACATACATATATACTTCTTTTTTTGTAAATACATACATATTATACATAGAAACACCCAGACCAAGACAAACATCCATGTTCATGCACACAAATATTTGTCTTGTGCGGGAATCGAACTCGCGACCTCAGGCGTGGCAGTCAGTTACACGAAACACTACGCCATCGAGGCCGCCATTATGGAGTTCTAATTATGTTGGTTTAGGTAAATGTTTGTAAAATGATAGCTTAATGTGTGTGTTGTATGTTAAATGCATGTCTTCAGTCACCAGGTTTGAAACAACAGGTTTGAATTAGTGTACATAAAAATTGGTATTGTTTGTAAAATCTCTGCCCGACACAGGGATTATTCATTATTTAGAACACAGGTTTTATCCTTCGAAATATAAAAATGTTTCAAGTACTGTATAACTCATGATTACGACAAATAAAGTTATAATTATAAGCGATAAACGACGATCAAAACTTCGTTTACGTTATAAACTAGTCTGAAACTTACTCTCAATTACGTCTATGCTAATATTATAAAGCTGAAGAGTTTGTTTGGTTGAACGCAATAATCTCAGGAACTACTGGTTCGAATTGAAAAATTATTTCAGTGTTGAATAGCCCATTTATCGAGGATGGCTATAGGAGCAGAGCATAAATGAAAAATTTTACAAAACGGGGCAAATTCTCTTATGTCAAGCAGACGAAGTTGCGCGAGTCAGCTAGTATAGTATACATATATTAAACAAATAATTAAAACCCTACATATAATTTAAAAAAATCTCCCGCCTCGACTGTCTGTTCGCGATAAACTAAAAACTAATGAATGGATTTTCGGGGAAAGACCCCGAGATGTAGGGGTCACAAGGTCGCATGTATTTAAATGAAAAATATTGAGTGTAACTTAGTGTGCAGACAACTTGGGGTCATATCTCGGTCGAGTTTGAATATGGGCCCTGTGGGTCAAAAGACCCCCGAGATATAGGGGTCATTTCTTTTAATTACTTTTACATTTAAGACGAAGAGGTTGAATCCTGGCTTTTTACACGCATCTATTTAATGCATTTTTTATAAATAACTATTAAGAAAAAAATGTGGGTCTTTTGACGGCAAACTATTTGTACTGTAACAAGCAACTAAATATTTGTATTTATATCATTTTATTTTTCTTGTGAATCGCAACTACGAATTGGCAATCACTTAAACACAAACCCACGCCATCTGCGCAGTCAATATTGACACTTGTATGGACTTAACTTTCGCGAAACTCTTTTATATGGAACATCTGCTCCTTTCCCCCGTCCATTTATATATAGCCATACTTATTGATCAAACAAGGCTATCCAATATACCGCGCCATAAAGTTTCCATGACACCGCGTTTCCAGTGCAGGAGTGCCAAGTCACCGGAGTAAACGAAAGCACGTATATACGAAAGTAAACCAACACATTAGTAGATTGAAAAGTGATTTACACACTCAAAGTAAAGATCGATAGAACACTTATGGCTTAAGTAGACGAGCGACATCGACATGACGCGGCGATTTTGTAGTCCTTGCGATTCGTTCGATTGCCATATTAAAGAAACAGAAACACACGGTAAAGTAAAGATCGATAGAACACTCTTAGGGCCCAAGTAGACGAGGCAACATCGACATGAGGCGGCGATATTGCAATCCTTGCGTTTCGATCGATTGCCACATTAAAGAAGCAGGAACACACAGTACATACAGTAAAGTAAAGATCGATAGAACACTCTTAGGGCCAAAGTAGACGAGGCAACATCGTCATGACGCTGCGATTTCCTTGAATTCTTGCGATTGCCATATTAAAGAAGCAGAGACACACAGTATACCTAACATACCTACAGTATCACGCCGATATCCCCGAAAATGTAGGCAGAGAAATATTACACTCACATTTCATCAGCTATGGTTTTAGGTCCAACGATCTACTGATCACTGTTCCAGACTCCATGCTGCTATCGAGAATTTCTTAACAGAAAAATTCAATAACACTCGACTCGAGCATTAGTCTGGAGACCTAACGCACAGGAGTTGTATTCACTATTGCTGCGCCATGGAACGAGTCTGGGTTACTACTGTTGTTTAAACCCTGCTTACTGAAAGATCACCATTATTGTTAAGCTGCTGCTTTCAGCCAAATCCCAGATTTGAAAAGCATCAAAAACCGTCGCCTCATCTTAACTTTCTTGATCGCTAAAGCGACAGATATGATCGTGGAATCGCAAAACATAGACATAAGATTGCATATTCGCTAATCGCAAGAACTAAAACAGGTCCGTCTGTATCGGACTTAAAGACGGATACGGATTCCTAACTGTGGAAGTACCTAACGGTAAGATTTTATGACTCTGCTGGCAATAACATTTTTCATGGAGCTTTAAACAGCTGCGTATCAATTTGAGCAGCTTTATGAGAATTGGTATCGACATAGGATTAATTGAAACCTCTCCAATATTTATATGTGGAGTCAACGGTAAGTGTGACATCAAAGCATACTTTCGCCAAAGACTACCATCAGACCGAATACCATGTTTTGTATACAACCGCTAGCCATAATCTCCCAGTGACCAATCTTCGACCACAACTCATGCCTATTATTTCATAAATTATAGCTTTCTGGAATCTTTCTCCATATAAACTTACTAAAGCAAACGTCAGTTGCTCCTAGTGTGCGTAATATGCTTAAATATAAGTCCAAGTTTTATCTTTATATATAAATAGGTAAATGGGTATCGTACTTCGTCTTCTGGTAAGCTGCTGCCGAAACTTATGGACACTTGTTTCATTCTCAAATATTTATTGACTATACATATATGCGAGTTTACTTTTTAGTACTCGCTTGCCAAATGGTTTCACTTTACCGTATGGTTTGTGAATTCTAATATGAAAGGTCACCATCGCAATCATTCACTTACGAATGTGGCATAGTAGTCCTTATTCTGATTGCTTTGAGATTTTATCATGTACTTTTTAATTTATTTATAACAATGTGCTGGCAAACAAGTTCCGGGTCTGATCATAACACATTGATGATACCAAACTAGGGAGACATCCCTAGTTGGCTAACATTAGTATGCTATGGTGTCGCACGTGGCGTTGCCTCCTTTTGTAAATATTGCAGAGTTGAAATTTACCAATTTCTTAAAAAGGCATGCTACGATAACAGGCACAGATTACTGATTCGACTGCTGTCACCACAAGTTAGAAAATATAGAGTTGGAGTAAGTAATATATCTGTTTAAAAACTATAGCGATGATATATGACTCATTCGACATGGTGTTTTTGGGATAACGAACTCAATTATTGTACGCACTACACCTATCGTTTAGTATGCGTTAAGCAGCTAAACAGCGAAAAATTCAAAAAAATATATGCTTTGGAAAATACCAGAAAATCTTAACTTTTTGTCGTGTACAAAGTGATCTAGAGCTTACAGGTGGTAATGAGAAAGACTTCTCGTTAATAGGTACTAAAAGAAAACAAATATATAGGTATCTAAAGGTTAACTATTCCGAGTGGTTATGTATAAAGTTTCATAAAGAAAATAAGCTAATATTTATAACCTCAAACAAATTAATGAAAAGCTTATTACACTGTATAAAGAACCTAGAATTGTTCGTATTATGCAATTAAATTAAATGTGTCCATAAATAAATGTGGCGCCTGAAACTATTTCAAAACGATTCTTAATTAATTCTGTAGAGGAGAATTATAGAGCGCTGGTAATTAAACAATAATTTAAAGATCTTGGGTTTTATTAAAACTGTTAACAGAATTTACATATATTTTGGAAACTTCGAGCTTATACAGGGTGTCCGGTAATTAATGGATAACCTTGAAATGTCTTATAGCAGAACTGAAGACCGTTCAGAAAAAATGAAAAAGAAAATAATAAAAATAAAAAATAAATGTATTAAAAAGTGCAAGCTATTATAGCATAGCATACTTTTGACTCTCTATCTATTAGCATAATTAGTGTTTAATAATAAAACAACAAAAATCGATGGATTTCATTAATTTATGGTCGTATCATACAAGAAAGTTATACATGGTAATTAAAAAAAAAACACATATATCAGGTAGTAGTTAGGATAGATTTTTTTCATATTTAGTCACGTACCATGTCCGTATTTATGTAAATATTATCAAACATTCCTGTTAAATATTTAAAATATATTTTAGTCTGTATTTCACTTTTAAACTTGAAAGATACTACAAAAATCTATATTAAGCAGACAAACACAATATTTTACGAACTTCCATTTCATCTATAGCTTTTAACTGCTGTAAGGACAACATCAACAAGTAAAGTGATGAAATGAATTATATGTCCGGCGGGTTACCGGCTGAATTTATATACTATATATATTAATAGAATTAATTACCTTTTTAGTCTTTAATCTAATGAGTCGCAGCTGCACATCAATGGACAGACACAACAAATTGTTTAATTATATAATATGATTAATAATATAATAGCATTTATAATGTCAAATTATCTCGGTCATAAGTCATAACCTATCCGTGGTCACATTAAATTTTGCTACAACATTCTGTTTTTTACATTGTGTGCATAAATTGTTAATTTGAACCACTTTTTTGGATCATATCGTGCGTACCTTACGAACATCAAATCATTAAAACAAATCTGAAAATATACTTACTATTGTTACGAAATCTCGTGTTATTCGTGCGAATAACATATGTTTACCAAATAAGACAATTAAAAAAAACATGGACTGTAAACAGTAATGTTTACTACTAGAAGCAGAAGAATCCGAACATTTCTATTAAAATTGTTCGTAAGACCTATGCGCATCCACTGAAAAATATATACGCATGATGCTATTTAATTTCATCAATCGTCGCTCCGTCGAACGCAAACAACAGCGGGGTGCCTTCGTGTAACATCCGACTTATAGTGTCATTCAAGATATCCTAACTGATATTACAAAAGCGAATTTGAGTTTGTCTGTTTGTTACGGTTTCACGCCTCAACTACTCGACCGACCATTATGCAATTTCGCATAAACGTTAACAGAAAAGGACATATTTTACTCAGGAAAAAGTACTGTTCCGAAGGATAGAAATTTGTTCACAAAATACAGATTAAAACGCGAGCGAATCCGCAGGCAAAATCTAGTTAAATAGGAAATTTTAAATATATTTAGGCTGTTCAAAATACGTTAGTATATTTTCCTTACACATGGACCGTCTAGTGCAAGACTGGTGGTCTGTCATTCAGGGGTTTCAAGTTTGAATCGACGTTAAGCAACTTTGACTTTTGAAAGTTATATACTTAATAAGTACTTAATTATCGCTCATTGTAACGGCGAAAGAAAACATTGTAAAGAAACCTACGTGTCTGAAAGTTCCTCATAATGTCTTCAGACAAATGTGAAGTCTATATAGTAACCCAGCGTGGTAAACAATGACCTAACATTCTCCTACTGACTAGAACCCCAAGCGCAGCAGTGGGTCAGTTTATATACTAGGTAATTTACATATAACTAGTATCCTTGTTAGCCAGGAGCAGCCATAGCTCAGTGGGGAGACCAACAGACTGCAATGCAGAGGGTCTCGGGTTGGAACCCACGTTACGCACCTCTGACTTTCGGAAGTTATATGATTTTTCGAAATTATGTGCGTATTGATTGACAATTATCGCCTGCTCCGTGCCTCGGAGAGCACGTTAAGCCGTAAGTCCCGGCTGCCATGAACATCTATGGCAGTCGTTATTGGGGAAGTCGACACAAAAGATCCCACTGGGTCGAAGTGTCGACGGTCTGTACTGACTGGCCCCCACACAAGACAAGATAAGATCCTTGTTAGCCTCTCCAAGTTAATATGCTGGTATTAGCAAAAGATGAGGCCATAGCCCGACCCTCTTATACTGAGTAGAGGCCCGTACCCGGCACTGGGACAACTTAAAAACAGAGCAATACAATTATACCACAAGAAAATAAGTTTGCTACAAGACCATGATATCACATAAATGTACAATATTGCCTGAAATACAAAGCGGAGCGACGTCAACTAATAACTAGGAACTAGGACACGAATCCTACGCAGGCAATGCCAAATAGGTCGCGAAAATATTCGGCAAACACGACAGTGGCACCGTCTGCCAACCCACATTTGGCCGGCGCGAATACACCCATTAGATTGCGGGAGGTCAGGAGACAACTAAACCTCTATATTATACAGAAATGACAGTTATTTGCAAGATTATTCGTTTCTTAAAAAATAGCACTATCAATAGCCGGTTCAGTGACTGCACGGAAAGCGGTCGAGCAGTTAAGTTACAAACAAACTCAGATTCGCATTTAAAATATTAGGTAAGTTAGAATTATGAACTCTTTATATGCGTTGCGATTTCTTTGATAAGGTCGGAAACAAGCGTACGGGTCCTCTACTTATATTATCCTTGTCTTATATTATATTATCCTCCTCCTATACGTAAATTATCTATATTAATTGCGAAGATGGCGAGTGGTTTATGTAAGTGGCCGCCTCGCCACTGCCGCCGCACCGAGTGTTGTGGGTTCGAATCCCACACGAGACAAAACTTTTTGTGATCCACAAATGGTTGTTCCGAGACCGGGTGTTCTTTGTGTCCGGTGTTTGAATGTTTGTAAAGACACAGGAATTATTCCTAGTGCGGGAGTTGTAAAGAAAAAAGAGAAAATAATGATTTAACCAAAAATACTTAAGAATGTGTTGTATACGGTTTTATTTATATATGTATATCAATACGTGAAGCAAAATCTTTGTAACCCTTTTTACGAAAATTGCGCGAATGGAGGAGTATGATATTTGGCACAGTTAAAGCTTATATGGAGAAGGAGAGGCGAATCCTAATATTGATATAAAATATGCATTGAAAATACATTAAATTAATGGGAAAACACTACACGCACACAACCATGCATTTGACACACGCAGTCGAATCGCGTTCATAGTATTTTGGCATTGTTCGGCTAAAGTAGGAGTATTCTTCGTAATTATGTTACATATTATGTGAATTATATAATGACATATATCAGCAATATCTTACAGGCAACCTTTAGTTGGATTGGAATGGTATATACCTACTATTTATATTATAATATATTTATGTATTTATATGTTATAAAGAAAAAAGAAAACAAGCAAGCTTAGGAATATTGTCAATTAAAATGTATAGTTAAGTAAATAATAATTTGTTTGAAAAATATAGATAAACTAGATATGCTCGCGGTTTCACCTGCGTTTATGATTACTGCGCCTCCGCCGTGGGTCGTAGCGTGATGTTATGTAGCCTATAGCCTTCCTCAATAAATGAGCTATCCAACATTAAAATAATTTTTCAATTCGGACCAGTAGTTCCTGAGATTAGCGCGTTCAACCAACGAAACAAACAAACTCTTCAGCTTTGTAATATTAGTATAGATTAACCTGTATAGATCGAAATCTAATTGAAATGTGATTATAAGCGTATCGTTCTAGACAGTAAAACCTTAATAACTAACTTAAATTTTAAATCAATTATGGTCGAATTTCGATCAGTATGCACCCGCTAGTTACTATAATTAGCCCTTGCCTACGATTTCACCCATTATGTCAATCAAACAGATCACACTATAACTCTGTCATCCGTTAACTAAAATAACGTATACGTTATAAAATACGCTGCAAGAGAGTCGCCTACGCTGGTACGGCCACGTTTTACGAAAACCGGCATGTTACGTGGGGAACAAATGTCTTGCTATGTCACCTACGCCTGGCCCGAGTAAACGGGGCAGACCCAAGAAATGCTGGCTTGACGTCGTAAGAGATGACATGCGTGCCAACAACCCCACACCACAGGATGCTAAAGATCGTGTGAAATGGAGGAGATTCAGCGGGAAAGCGGACCCTTGGTTCCAACGCCAACGCCGCGGATGCAACCGGGATAAACGCTAAGATGAAGAGAGAGAAGAATAGGTATGCGTTCCACAGCGCTTAAGGGCCTTTTAGTTAGTGGACAGCAAATGACTAGTCTACTGAATTCGATGATAATATGATGAATACTGATTGACGTGACTTACACTTTCGAACTTCCAAAAAGCATCAAAAGCCGTTTATAATTTTAACGTGATGCCGTAGCAAACGAGATTGATGTAAAAACCCAGGATTCAACCTCTTCGTTTAAAATGTAATAGTAATGAAAAGAAATGACCTCTATATCTCGGGGGTCTTCTGACCTCGACCGAGTTATGACCCCAAGGTATCTGCACACCAAGTTACAAATCAATCGGTCCAGTGGTTCCGGAGCTATCTCTGTTACTGTTTATTAACCTCTTCGAAGACTTAGAGGTTAAAGGGTTCAATCCAAATAGTCAATAAGTTTCCAAAAATATCTCTAATGTACAGAAATTTATATTATAGACTTATAGACATTAGAGAAAGTATGTATGGGTAGTAGTTATACGTGTTAAATTCATATACACATAGTAATATGGCAAATCATCAAAATACGAATTTTGTTCAATATTGATTACAACCTAATAAAAATGACATGGAGACATTTTTATAAAAACATAAATTTGAATTTGAATCTATAAGTAAAAAGTACAACGGAATATCTGTTGTATTATGTTGAACAAGTAATACATACATAATGTGTTTTTGTAGCTTGAGCGAAACAAGCGACTAAGTCGCAAGCACTCAACATTTATTTTTAGAAGTCAGTCTGGACAAATCTAACAATTCCATTAATCTTCTCGGGGTAACACAGACTGAATTGACTCATCTGCTGGCAAAGTTACAAGTCGATATTTCATAAACGTCCTTTACTTTTCTATCAAAAATAAAATCTTTAATTTTCGTACTTTACCGAGAAAATGTTTATTTGACCTTGAATTAATGAGATAAGGTTAGACAGATCTTTACCACACATATATGAATACTGTAGTATCAAGAACATTCTGTCAAGAATTTATAGTCTTTGTAATAATGAAGGCGATTGTTCGACGACCACTAACCATTATTCAAGACCCTGTCTTGGTTGATTTATCGAGTGAATTATAGATGAAATTACCTGAAACAAAACAGATAGGATAGTGTTAACATGGCATATTAGGTATAGTACGCAGGCAATTAAGAAAGCTGAAAGGAATCTAATTTCGTATCAGGTGAATTGTAATTAAATTATTCTAACAGGCAATTCATAAAAAAGCCTAGTGCTTAAAAAAATCAGTTCCCAGAACAATGAAAACTAAACTTAGCTAGGTAGTTAATTGTAGGCGTGATACACATCTGTTCCTCCCTTTGGGAGATGTATTAATTAATACGCTAAGAGAGTAGAGAAACATTTCTACACCTTTTTGAGTCGCAGCGGCACACCGGCGGCCATAATAAATAGATTTTAATTATGTCTAGCATTCTAAGACACATACATATTGAAAATATTGCAAGTACCGAGGAGTTTGAGATTAGGCATAGTTAAAGTTTATAAAGAAGAGAAGGGCATAAAGGTAAAATTTATAAAATAAAAAAGAATAACGGTCGTCTTTCGACCACTAGTTGGCCACTAATAATAATGTAATATATATAAAAGGTGTGTAATGTTTCGGTTCGTTTTGTAGCCGCTTTAACTGTGATGGGTTCTCACACAAAGTCACACAGTCGAGACATGTTATCGGTGTAAAATTTCAGTCTGGCAAAGAGATTAAGTACAAATACAGCTAGATGATAGCCAAATTATATGCAGAAACATTTACAAAGTAGCAAGTACTTACTACATTGTGAGCCTAGTAAGAAGACCATTGGACTGCCATCCAGACGCCTTGAGTTCGAGCCTAAGGTATGCACGTCCGACATTTTGAAGTTACGTGCGTATGATATAGTTAATTATCTCTCGCTTGAACGGTAAAGCCCAACATCGTGCAAAATCCTACATATTTGAAAGGTCTCTATAATATTTTCAAAGATATACGTAATTTGGCAACCCGCATATGGATAGCATGGTAAACTACGGCCTAACCCTTCTCACACTGAGAGGAAATCCGTGACCAGTTTTAATTCTATAAATATAGAAGAGAAACTTAAGCACGAACCAAAGAAATATTTGAGTAAGTACCTCAAGTTTTTACTCCGTTGTTACATTTGTAACTTATATAAACCTGATATTACTCTACCTACTGTAACATTATTTATAGCACCAAATTTCCTGGTATAATCTCAATCGGCCCATGGACGTAATGATTCATAAGTAACAAACAAGTTAATGTAAAAAATAGATTCGGAATATACCTACAGTTTAAAGACACTGTTAGGGTACCGATCCAGACAAGTGTCACTCTAAAAGTTTGAATCGATTACACGCCTCTGACAGTTTCTCTGTTATTCTTGTTATAGTAATGTCACAAATTTGGACACAGAACCCTATAAAATTAAGTAAAGATTAGTCTTACTATTAAGGCGTCAAACATGCATACCGGTCTCGTAGTATTGAGACTAAAGACACTAAACATAAGGGGGTATCGCGTGTTCCCAAATTTACCAAATTTATATCACGAAACTGGCTATGCTGTGAGCGCAAGGAACACAAAGTACTGATGCCTCCTCTGAAAGCAGCGCCTGTTTAAAGAGCTTTGGACACTTTATTCACAGCAGAAATAGAACAAAAAGCCATTTGCCTTCGATCTTCTGTAAGCTGGAGGTAATTCCCACAGTTTTCTCTCGGTTCAAACATCCTAGATTTCCCACAGCACTCTACCTCTCTAACAGTTAATAATGATTAACAGTAAAATAATTATTTAAAATATTAACTAAAACGTGGAGCACTTCAATGTCAGGCATGCATGTAACGACACTCAAAATGTCCTATTAGCAGAGCCGAGTCAGCAAAACATTGTTATAATGTGTGGAGTGAACACAGTACGCGCTTTCTGTTTACACTCCTTTACCGAGCGAACCATTACTAAGTAATTGCTACTTGACATTTCAGTATGATTATATTAAAATAATGAGCGCTGTGGTAAACAAATGTTTAAAGGGAACATGTTTTATTTAGTAGTATCGGAGACATTCTAAAGGACAGGTTAAGAGCCCAAAACCTAAACAAAGGACTGCCAGGATCGCAGCTATGGAAGCCGTAATCTCTACCTTTGCCCCTGGAAAAAGTCATAACTATCCATGTTTATTACGATTATTAAATTACTAGCTTTTGCCTGCGACTTCGAACGCGTGGAATTTGGAATTGACAACTGTATATTTTTCTTTCTTTGCATGTAAGAAACTGATTTATGCACACAATATTCAATTTCTAGGCGACGTATCAAGGTAAAACATGCACCACAACAAGCAAGGTTTAATATACTTCTATGAAAACTGCAATTTTTCATGCAACAGTTTTCACATAATACGCGAACAAACATACAGACAGATAAAAATAATTGTTACGGTTTCTATAAATTTTATAAATACCACTCACATATGTTTTTTAAATATCTCCTATGTCCAGACATCAACCAGTTACAAGCTTATTATATGTATAGATTTAGGTTCTCGCTCTCTTTCGTTTAACCCAAAATTGTTCTATATGTTTGTATGTATGCATGCAGCATTCAAAGAATCAGATAGAACTGATGATAGAACAGAAACACGGGATTGTAAGGCACCGGCTTTAATATATGTACCTAATCGTAAAAACTATATGTAAATTAAACATATTTTGCCAGCCATATTTTAATCTTACATAATAGAGGGCGAGTGTATTGTTGTCTGGTCAGCTCCAGACAGGTACTGTTCCTGAAAATTCGCTATTATAAAATCTACCTTTATGCTTAACTCGTGATTTGAATTTAGATCTCACGGTCACTACTTTACGTAAAGTCTTTTTTGTCAATGGACCAACAAGGATCTTCAGAATATCAGTTACTTTTTTATTCGGCTTTCATATTGGCAGTGTCTGTGTCTTAAACGCTAAATGTTTGTAAAACAACTAACAAAGCCTCAAATTAAGACCTACTTGTGAATACCACATGATTTGTCCTGTTCTGGAATAGAACCTGCTGTTACAGGTTGTTTGCTTAGATTCGTATAGTAAAATTAAGGCGTTTGAAAAATATCCTAGCAGATTTTACAACTATTTAAAAAGTAAGCTATTTAGTGCTATGTGTCAATAGGTATCTTATATGATGATAATAATATCAGCCCTGTATTAAACTGTTCCACTGCTGGGCACGGGCTTCTCAGTGTCAGAAGGGTTAGGCCGTAGTCGTAGTCCATCTCGCTGGCCCAGTGCGGGTTGGCAGACTCCACATACATATGTATTATCGAGAACATTACGAAAAACTCTTAGACATGCAGGTTTCCTCGCGATGTTTTCTTCGCCGTTAAAGCGAGCGATAATTAATTATTTAATACGCACATAACTTTCCTCATACACGCTCGCCGGTTTAAGGTGCTCATAACCTGGCCTTTATCCAAACCATCTCCGATCTGATCAAGAAACGTTCGCCTAGGTTTTCCCCTTGCGACTGTTCCATTCACACTAGTCTTATAAACTTTCTTAGTCAGTCTTTTCTCGTCTATTCTTTCTACATGCC
This sequence comes from Catocala nupta, assembly GCA_963675205.1. NCBI lineage: Eukaryota > Metazoa > Arthropoda > Insecta > Lepidoptera > Erebidae > Catocala > Catocala nupta. Next base: position 22,482,939 of record OY776094.1, on the reverse strand, counting down.
CAAACCAGCTTAACATACCCTTTTCTATTCTCGTCACTATATCCACTTTTACTTTTGAAGCTAATTAAATTATTAAAACTATTATATCTGTTTTGATTTAATTTTACACTTTCCCCGACGTTTCGGTTGCTGAAAAGCAAGTTTTAATAATTTAATTAGCTTCAAAATTAGTAAAGTTTATATCTGTTTTGATTTAATTTTACACTTTCCCCGACGTTTCGGTTGCTGAAAAGCAAGTTTTAATAATTTAATAAGCTTCAAAATTAGTGAAGTAGTAGTAGTATGTAGTGTAACATTTTCTTAATTATCTAAAAGAGTGTCAAATAAACAACGCGATAAAATCCGTATATATATATATATTGGTCTTTGCGTCTATTTCAGACGATTTATGGCGTTATATCTGAGAGACATCGTCTCTGGTGGCTAAATAAACCGATGCGAGAACGACATTCTCTACCACAGGTCTGGCATGAGAAGTTTGTGGTGGTTGGTGCCGAGCGACCTTGATGGCGTTTCTGTCTTTTGTCAGCAAGAGCTCCGAACCAGGCCTCATCGCAAAATTTGCGACCCTCCAAAACACGTTTTCGCCAATCCGTCCGCTTTTCAGCGAGCTTCTCCCAATCGCGGTGGTCAATTTTAAAAGCGGCCATGTCTCGCTTGGCGCAGTCCTTAAAGCGAAGCAACGGTCTCCCAACGTCTCTTTTTGCATTCGCTACTGCACCGAGCATAACACGTCGTGGTAGTCGAGAGGGTTCCATCCTGTGCACGTGCCCTAACCAACGCAGTCGCCTCAGTTTGAGAAGCGCGGTCAAGCTAGGCAGCTGTGCGATTTCTAGGACCCTCTCGTTGGTGACCCTGTCTTGCCATGATATATCTAAAATCTTGCGGAGGCAACGCATATAGAAAGAATTGATACGACGTTCTTGTTTTGCATACGACGTCCAGGTCTCAGCTCCGTACAAGAGTATACTTAAGATGGAAGCCTGAAAGACGATCATCTTGGTCTTTCTTGTCAATTTATTATTATACCATACTCTTGCACTAAGCTTCCCGAACATGGTCGCCGCTCTGCCGATACGAACGTCGATCTCTGCGTTAAGCGAGAGATTATTCGACACGGTCGACCCTAGGTAGCAAAACCTGTCAACTACCTCCAACAGCGTGCCATTTAGAGTTATTGATGGAGCCACAGTTGTGCCTTGTGCCAGCACAACTGTCTTTTTTGTATTAATAGACATGGCAAACAGAGAACATGCCTGAGAAAATTTGTCCACCATTGATTGAAGCTCTATTGCGGAATTAGCTACAAAGGCTGCGTCATCGGCAAAAAGGAGATTGTCGACGAAAAGGTCCTCTCGGTTTCTCTTAGATTTGAGGAGGGAGATGTTGAATAACTTTCCGTCTGTCCTCGTATATAAGTGAATACCCTGTTTGGCGTTACCAAAAGCTGTGCGCAGTATAAGAGAGAAGAATATTCCAAACAGGGTAGGAGCCAAAACGCAACCTTGGCGTACTCCTCTGCAAACGTCAAACGGCTCAGATGTGCTACCGTTGTACACTACCGCACCTTTCATATCCTCGTGAAATGATTTGACGAGGCTCAGGACTTTAGGAGGGCATCCAATGCTCTCCAGTGCCGAGTACATACCCTCCCTGCTGACCGTGTCGAAGGCCTTGTTAAGGTCAACAAACGCCACAAGCAGAGGAGTCTTTTGCTCTCTACACTTCTCTTGTAACTGACGAAGCGTAAAAATCATATCCACTGTGGACCGCTGGGAACGGAATCCACACTGTGCCTCAGGATATACGCGATCTGCAAGTTTTTGGAGTCTAGACAGAACGACTCGGCCGAAAAGCTTGCCAACTATACTCAAAAGAGAAATGCCACGGTAACAGTTACAATCGTATATAGTAGTTTAGTTTCAATAATTTAGGTATACTGCATCTCAAAAGGTCTAAAGAAATTATTTTATAGCTAATAACAAAGACTAATAAAATCAAAATTGATAGTGTTTCTATTTAATTTTGTTATCAATATAGTATTATATGAAACGTCTTCCACTGTTACAGTGTATCAATAGATATTTGACATTAAAGATGAATACATTGAACTGCAAACAAATTAATTAGTCGAAGAGAATCATAAGCTTATTATGAGCTGTTTATTATGCGTTATTTGATAAGGTCGCAAACAAGCGTACAGGTCGTCTACTTTTAAGTAATGATTATCTATATTGACTGCAAAGATGGCGAGTTGTTCAAGTGGTCGCTTTGCCACTGCCGCCGCGCCGAGGATTGTACGTTCAGTACCCACACGAGACACAAAATAGTGTGATCCATAATTGGTAGTTCTGAGTCTCGGAGTTCTTTGTGTCCATTGTTTGAATGTTTGCTTTAGCAAACATTTGTTAATAATATAGCAATAGTAGCTTTTTTAATGTAGTAATAGGCCTAATTTGTGTGACGTGGAGGATATGTTCCACCACGTCACATAAATTACTTCTACCATGGTAGATACCTTATTTTACACGAGCAGCCTGTGGGTCAGATATACCCACAGATCTGTCAACGCGCTGCGCATCCAATATATAACAACGGCTTAAGAATGTTATTGGGTCTGCCCCTATTTTATAGTGCTTCCAGCATGTTTACAGAAGCGAGAGTGGATGGATTTCATGCTATCATACGCAAGCGGGTCGCCTCCTTACTAAACAGATTGAGGGGCAGCACCAATAGCATCCTAAAGATTATTGCTGATAAATATGACGCTGTTATTATGAGAAAATTTAACGAACTTTTGATTGAATAAACTTAAAATGTTATTTAAAGTTTGGTTCGTCGGAGCTTGGATGAATTTTCAATTTTAATTTTTGATTGTACTGTCCATTTTTGAGATGTAATTTTCGTAACTGTAACACAACAATTGATAAACTGTGAAATAAAATACATTATTATTATTATTTAACTAAGCGAATCTGCTGAAGCTTTAGTTTCTTTAGTCCTCAACCCGCACTGAGTTAGGTCGTAACTCAATACGTATTTATATTATAAGTGGTACCAGTATATCGATATCTAGAAATAATTATTTCATTTAGACACCCACTACAACAACACTTATGGAAACTAAACTATAGAATATTTCTTTTCACACCAAAAATATCCCAAATATTTGAAGTCAGTTTGGCACGTACGTTGTTCTCTATCAGGTTTAAAATCAAGATGTTGGTTTCATGACTGTTTTCAATATTTGGTTGTTGCCTACACACACCAAACTCATACGCTAATGACAAATAAAAACCCAAGTCACTTTGTTAAAATAATACCAAAATCCTTTTTCTCCTTTTCTCTGCAACAACTTACTAAGTAAATCTTTATGTAAGAAGATTCCTCTGCTTCATATTAAACGCGTCGTCGTACCACATGAATGAGAGCCACATATTATGGAAATTCTCAAGTAAAGCTAATAATAAATCTGTAGATTCGTGAATTTTCCAAATAGCCTGCAGCCATCGCCTTTATTAGGAGAATAATCAAAAATGAAAGCTTATTTTCTACAGTGTCACTCAATGTCAGCCTTTGTTCACAAGTTTCTCTGCTGTCGACCTCAGGGCAAAAAGTTAGCTAGTTCCTAGTTCTAAGAAAATAAAAATACTACTTAGCGATTCCTTTAAATTGCGTTGAAGAAGGCTCTTGTAACTTTATAATGAAATGAAATTTTCTTAAGAAGTGTGATGGTACTTGTGATTTGGGATGGATGTATTGTGAAGTCTATAAATTACTGTTTAATGTTAAAATATAATATGCCGTCAGACCAACTCTTAGTTTTTAAATTAAAGCTACATGATCTCAATTAAATCTGTTATTACATTATTAACAAATTTACATCAACTAGGTACTGATCAGGCTTACCTATGTCAAGTACAGATTCACACATCTACGCAAAATATATAGAGATCTTATGTGTAACATTATCATCTATACTAATATTATAAAGAGGAAAGATTTGATTTTTTGTTTGTTTGTAAGGATTTAACTCAAAAATTACTCAACTGATTTTTATAATTCTTTCACCATTAGAAAGCTGTATTATCAATTTATCACCGAGTAACATAGGCTATATTTCATTTAAAAGAAGGACTGTTACTAACTTATTCTAACCTAACCTACTTCTACGCGAGCAAAAGTTGGTATAATATATAATAATATCAGCGCTGTATATAAACTGTCCCATGGCTGGGCATGAGCCTCTTGTCAGTGTGAGAAAGATAAGGCCATAGCCCACTACGACGGCTCAGTGCGGGTTGGCAGGCTTCACATATCTTCAAAAACATTATGGAGAACCCACTGACATGCAGGTTTTCTCACGATGATTTCCTTTACCGTTAAAGCAAGAGTTAACTATTTAATACGCATAACTTTGATACTTTGTTTGTATTGTGTACTAAATCAAATATTTGTACAATATGCCTGTACAAATAACATAGTTACCTATTCAAAAGTCATATGCGTTTAATATAAAATGTAAGCAAATGATCCAGAGATTTCTATTCCGAGTCTGGTTGTACTTAATTATTTCCATTATGTTTGCTAAGCGCTCTATTACACAGGCATTATACCAAGCGGCAGAGTTTAGTTTACAGAACAATATTATAACAGAAATATCAGAGATGGTTAGATAGGTTACCTTGTAATAGTATTACCAGATTAACAAAGCTTGTTCAAAAGGATTTGTTTATCCAACATCACTTAATATCGTGTTTTAAACAATTTGTAACAAGCGAAAATTGTAGACTGAAGAACTTTTCAATTTAGTTATCAAACAGAAATTGCCTTGATTGATGTTTGAGTTATGTTTGGTTAATTAAAATTTTATTTATCTTTCAATGTTAGTGTAACATATTATTGTTGGTGCCGAATTAATTGGAATCGGCTTTGAGCTATTAAAACCCAAAGCAGATTTTAATTAAACAAAACTTGGATGTTTTAATCGTGGTCTTTTATTCATTTTATGGAGTAACTATGGAGTAATAATTAAAAAAGCATATTATATATATATTAGAAAGGTAACATATATATATACATCCTATATATTAACAAAGCACGCAATTGATCCAGACTGCCATGGACAGATCTCTCTATAATCTATCTAGTATATCCTCCTAAGACCCGGTTCTTTTGAGAATTAGTTGTTAGAAAAACCGAACTGACTATCTATAGAACAAAATGGCAATCATAGTTAAGACCTGACAATCTTGAAATGACAAGTAGCTTTATAACCGAATGTTCTATGAATAGAACATATTAGTTTTTGTAAATTATAGCCACACACTCAAAGAGCTGACGTTTCCGAACGATATTTATAAGTCCGTCTCTGTCACACGCATCGAGTAAAGTGCAAGCTAGCCGCCATATTTGCATTCACGGTGCACGAGGAGGCGACAATGGAAGGGCGTCGTAAACAATGTGAGTAAATCTGTTAATATCTTGTATAATTTTAGGATTTTTCAAGAAAACTAGTATTTTTCTTACTTATAAGGAATTAAACAATATCTGTAGTGTATTATTTTTGCAAAACATGAGGTATAAATTGAGTAATATAAGTCTAACTGATTTGTTCTTTATAAAGTGTGTTCGGTCAATATATAGTTAATTCAAAACCATGATTTGTTCTTTGTAAAGTATGTACGGTCTTTATATAGTAATGTCGATGTCAATATTTATTCTTTTAAAATCACTTACGGTATTAGTTTAATAGTTTTGTATCGTATAAATTTGTAGTTAAAAGTTATTAAAATGAGTTAATATAATGATATACATAAATATTTATTTGTTTTAGCCCTGCATGAAAAGGAAATAGATGAGCTTCTCAATCAGTCTGAGATAGAGGACGGTGACGATGACGAGGATCTGGTTTCTCAAGAGCTTGAGGAAAACATCGTAATTCCCATGGCAAGGAATTACGATGAAAATCGTCGTGAAGAATGTGAAAGCAGCTCGGAAAATGAAGATTCAAGTAGCCCGGAAAGTGAGACTGGTGGTCCATCTAGAAGAGCTCCGACGAGACACTTGGTACGTACGCGTGGTGGAGTGCGTAGTCGATGTGCAGGGCGCAGACGTGTGCGTACTCGTGGTAGAGTAAGAGCTTCTGCGGTTTTCGGGCGAGATCCTATAACTTGGAATAGATCAGGCTTCAACAAAGAGTTTCCTGCCTTGCAACAGCCATCGTATCGCCCTTCTGAATCGAAATCCTCGATGATAGAATATTTTTATGAATATATAGACGAAGAATTGCTTTCGTTAATGGTTACAATGAGTAATCAAACTGCTGTTGAAAAAACAGGAAAAAGTTTAAATTTAACCTTAGGAGAGTGCAAGGCTTTTATTGGAATAACCATGCTTATGGGATGTATCGGCTATCCACAAATTAGAATGTACTGGTGCGAGAAGTATGCTGTACCAATTATAGTAAAAACTATGACACGAGATCGTTATTTTTTACTTAGAAATTCACTTAAGTTGGTTTATGATAATGATATTTCGCTTGACGCGAGGAAGAACGACTTGCTGTGGAAAGTACGCCCGTTACTGGATAGAGTTCTTCAAGGGTGCTACGCACAGGTTCGAGACCAAAAAATTTCCATCGATGAGATGATAATACCCTTTACAGGCGCTTGTCCGATGCGACAATACTGCCCCGGCAAACCGTATCCCACTGGACTCAAAGCCTTTATTCTTGCCAATCCAAATGGCTTAGTATGCGATATTATAGTATATCAAGGCAAGAATACGATAACCGGTAGTGGGGAGTTCAATTTAGGTGAGAGCGTAGTTTTAAGTTTAACCGAAACTCTAGTGCCTGGACATATAATATATTGTGACCGATTCTTCACGAGCATTAAGTTGTTGGATGAGTTGAACAACCGAGGATTTAAATGCGCTGGTACTGTTATGAAAAATCGGCTGCCTAAATATCTAATAAACAATTTGCAGACAGATAAACAATTAGCAAGACAGGGTAGGGGTAGCTACGACGTTCTTGTGCGAGAAGATCGGCAGATAGCGCTAACAAAATGGTACGACAACAAGCCCGTTATGTTGTTGTCAAGCATACATGCTGCAGAAACTGTCGATGAATGTAGACGATACGACAGAAAGCTACGGTGCTATTTACAAGTCCAAAGGCCTGAGGTTGTCAAGGAATATAATAGTAACATGGGGGGCGTTGATCTTACCGACAGACTGTTAGCAGTTTGCCCCTCGAGAATGCGTACCAAGAAGTGGACAGTTAGATTTATTACCCACTTAATTGATTTATCTGTCGTCAATGCCTGGATAAAGTTTAAGACTGATCAAAAGCTGCAAGGAATACGAGCTCACAAAATAGTGCAATTACGTGCATTCAAGCAAACTATTGCAGAGGAGATACTGGATAGATACCTGCTTTCAGAAAATGAAATTCAATGCACAATTGCGGAGTCGACTGGTGCCCTGGAAGAAGTTACCAATACTTCCAAAAGAGGGAGACCTCCAGTAAAACCGATTCCCTCAGTGGGTTTTCGACGTTGCGGTACCCTTCACTTACCTGCAATGGGATCCTCACAACATAGGTGCAGACATAAAGGCTGTGTGATGAAGACTACTGTCTATTGTAAAGGTTGTGAATTACCTTTGTGTTTTACCCCGAAAAGAAATTGTTTTGCAGATTTCCACACAGGTGGTTGATTTTATTTAAAAGTTAGATCTTTTTTGTTTATGTTTATTAATTTTAAGGATACGTTTCAAAAACATTTTAAGAGTTTATAAGATGTTTTACTTAATTACTTGCTGTTAGATCTCAACTTTTTGATAGTACTATATTTTATAATTTTAAGTCTAATGTGATTTTGCCAAAGTGCCATGCCAAAAGTACAAATGAAAATAAATAGGGAATAATTTATGTTTTGTTTGTTTCATTTACCGTCACATTATGCTGTATTTTAACTATTTTATCAAAAAAGTTGGAAGAAGCACATAGTATACTTACTAAACATTTCAATATACACTGAGACCGAGTGTTCTTTATAAAGAACAAAAATAAAGACCATTTGGTTTAGTGCAAATTATTCTTTACATTACTACAAACAAAGTTTATTTTAACAAAATAGTCATAACATAGCATAAAATGGTTTAATCAGATGTCAAAAGCTCAGGACTCAGTGAAGATATTTATTTTGTTCTTTATAAATCACATTCGGTCAAAATGTTATCTCCTGCCTCGTGAATCTCAGGACTTACAGATAAACGCCATTTTGTTCTATGCAAAGGCACTTAAGACTTAGGAGGATAAGTTTATGACATCTCGTTAGTTTGCACATCAAATGTCGCTCCGTACAAACGGATCTTCTACGTGAACTAGCAACAGATGCTATAATATTTGCGCATAACAATACTAGTGTAACTGTACATATACAAAAAAGGTAGTTACTCGTTACTACTGTAATAACATTATCGAGCTCTAAAAATGAAAGGAAAATTGTAAAAGAAAACAGTTTACCTTCACTCCGAAACCTTTACGTAACAAGGAGATGCCGCACTAAAAATATTTGTGTTATACCTTTATTAAACAGCACAGAGAATATAAAGTGAATGTTTATACAACAAAGAGGTCGGCATACCGGGCTCCAAAATTCTTTCAAGGAAAATGTGTCTCTTTTTAATTGTCAATGCCTTCATTAGAATGTTTCCCTGAGATTCTAATTAAGACGGAGTTACTGTTGTTGTCATTCAATTTTGGTAAAGTTATTTACTGTCTTTTACATAGACCGTTATATATGTACAGTTGATAATAGAAGAGAGAACAGTGCCCTGCTAAAAAGAGCCGCTTTAAATGCAGATAAGATGTTCTTAGAAGGAGATGAAAAAGATTTGACCAAGGATTTAGATATCAAAGAGACGGGCGGCTCTTAGCGCTGTTTGCATATTTTTACTTTCTTGTAAAGTACTACAATCAAAGCGTTTTACAGATTAATGGTATCTTTTGCCATGTTCTTTTGGTGAATTACTTAGAAAAATCTTTGTTATTTATTAGGATTAAATTGGCTATGTGAATAACACAATGTCTGAAAGACGAATATCACAAATAGACCAGATAATGAACAATTTTATTGACGACAGTTAAAAGATGACACAAAAGATATAAAAATATAATGTAATAGATTTCAGTCGTTAGGACCAATAAGTGTAATATTTCATATTTTTCATATTTATTTATTCAATAACAATTTACATTGTGTGTGAACATACAACAATAATTATTATACTAATATAATCAAATAATTATTTCAATAAAATTAACATTACATCAAATAACTAATTCAATTGTGATCAAAATTACATATTTATCTAATTAAAAATAAATTAATAAATTAATTGCCATGTCAAAATAAAATATAAATAAGAATGTCAGAATCAGTCCATAATATATCATGTCAAGTTAAAAATAAATTATAATTTTTACATGTCATTTATGGAGTAATAGCATTCTTTTAACAGGTGCCGCTTGAGCTCAGTTTCAAAGTCCCTTTTGTACAATAATGATTTTATATCGACAGGCAATTTATTAAAAAGCTTAACCGATCTATAAAAGGCGCCATGTTTCACAATATCAAGACTAGGTATATAGTTAGTTTGCAGGTCTTTCCTTCTTGTACTCTCCCTTATTTCTCCTTCTTCTCGACTTTCATGCTCATGAACATATTTTCTCAAATGAGTGAATAGTACTAGCATGTATAAACATGGAACTGTCAATATTCTAAGCTCTTTAAAATGTGGTCTGCATGATTCTAGTTGCTAAATCCTTACAATTGTTCTGATTGCTCTTTTTTGGGCAACAAACGCCTTATGAATATTGTACTCATAACTTCCTCCCCAAAAAAGTATGCTATATCTTAATTTGGACTCAATTAGCGCGAAGTATACCTTTTTTAAATGTTCTATACTAATTTCATTTCTAAGACTTCTGAGTACATAACAGGCTGAACTAATTGAATTTTCTATATGTGTTAATTCTGACTTCCAATTTAGTCTATCGTCTATGTATACTCCTAGAAACTTAACTACCGAGGTTTGGGTGACGCTTTCACCGTCAATTTTACTATTCAACCTTTCATTATTTTTGGCAGTTGAACGAAACAGTATTACGTTTGTTTTGCTAATATTAACTTTAAGGCTGTTCACAGTAAACCATTTGTAAAAAGTGTCTAATGTCTCATTAACCTTAACATTCAAAGTGTTTATGTCATCGGCGGATACTACTGCATTTGTGTCATCAGCAAACATAACCAACTGAGTAGAGTCGCCAATTATGTTAGTTACATATATATATATATATATATAGTTACATATAGTAATAATTTACAGGACCGCTAAAAGCGCAGTTATTGGACAGGTTACATTAGTACATATTTTATTTCTAATAAAATTCAAAGATTTGAGCTACAGTATTATCGATTTATCAATATGGTATAAAATAATAGTAAATCTAATCTTAAATCTTTAGACTGAAGATCAAGAATGAGTTAAGTCATCAAAATATAATTTAATGGTATGGAGTAAAAGCAGCGATAGCTCAGTGGGGAGACCAACAGACTGCAATGCAGAGGGTCTCCGGTTCGAAACCACGTCGCGCACCTCTGACTTTCGAAAGGTTTATGACTTTTCGAAATTATGTGCGTATTGATGTCAATCAATACGCACATAAATAATTGTCGCTATAATTGTCGCCTGCTCCGTGCCTCGGAGAGCACGTTAAGCCGTCGGTCCCGGCTGCCATGAACATCTATGGCAGTTGTTATTGGAAAGCCAGTGCCCTATAATATCCTGACACTGGTCTAGCCCTAGGGTTGCGGAGGTCAGGTGGCAGCCGCTCCGTGTCAAAACTGATATCTAGTCAAATCCGGTTAGACTAGAAAAGCCGATCCAAGTGACTTGGAAATAATAAAGGCTAGGGAGAAGAAGAAGGAGTAAAAGATTACCGATTTTATTAAAATAATTAAACTGGATCGACATTGGAGAAGCTAACGAAAGACGTCTTGCATGGTCTAATTCTTTCTTCTAACCATAAATTAGTAAGTGAGGGGCTTGTACCTAACAGTTGAATGTTAATAGGCTTATATAAACAATGTAGTTAACATAATGATATCGGGCAGCAACGAGCGAACATTCATGTGATCCTTAGATAGTTATGGTCTGATTGTGATTTATACATATGATTCGTTTATGTGCACGTGGCGAAACATTACTCAGAACTGTATGTAAATCAAATCTGGCTAGATATATTTAAATACTGTATAATATCGACAGCACAGATGGCGTAGTAATACAACTGCGTCGAGTGTTGTGGGTTCGAATCCCACACGGTACAAATATTAGTATGTTCCACAAAGAGCTGTTCCGGATCTGGGTATTCTTTGTGTCCGTTGTTTGAATGTTTGTAAAGCCCCCCGCGACAGAAATTATTCATAGAGCGGGAGATGTATTTTAAATAAAATGTATATAGTGCGATTGATTAACCTTGAACCTTGACTCTTGGCTACGTAACAGCAAAACTCAAATACACTTGCAAATCGAAATCATAAAAGCTTACGTCATTAAGTCAACAAGGCAAGCAAGCGAAAAATTATATAATCAATCTAATACGACATCTTCTTACCGTGTCGATAGCAACAGTTTTTAAATGATTTTAGCTCAGTGCTCGGCAATGCGAATCGTATTAGGCATTGCTTGGTATATTTCATCGAGCGTGCACAATTCTGGGCTAATACTACTAAAATTGTGGTACTGCTTAGTCAGTTTCACTTTCTATTTGATAATAACAGGCCCGCCATTGTGAAATTTGTTTCTGTCTACTGAGCGGTTAGCTCTAGAGGCGATTTCGACAAAAACATTATTATTCGATACAAACAACATATAATAAACTGTAAGTACATATAAACACACGTAAAACATTATTCTCGACTCCAACGTAGGCGTAAAAAAATAGCGTCAATTGTATATTATAATATTTCCACAGTCACACCCAACAAACATACCTCCGTTTGATATGGGTACAAACAAATAAAGAACAAACGAAAAGAAAATATAAGTCATAAATGATTTGTATTTTCATAAAAGCAAATAATAAAAGGCTTATAACAAGATGAAATAAGAAAAAGAATATGTTTTGAATGGACTCAATGATGCCTGAAGCCAAACGTAACAATAATAAATAATAATGAAATCACTGAAAAGAAAATGAGCGCATACACAATGGCGAAACATTATTCGCAATCTGAGAAAGTTGATTTATAAATAACGAAGATGATAGAATATTGGAGTAGGACTAGAAAACTCTTTTAAGAGTCAAAGTCTCGTCTGGCGTCGTTAAAGATAATATTATGATGCCTTAGATACTTGACCAACCTAATAGTTTAAATACCTACATCCTTTATATAAATCCTATTAATATTATAAATGTGAAAGTTTGTATGGATGTATGGATGAATGGATGGTAACAAACATCCATCCATCCATATATTTACGCAAAAACTACTGAACGACGGATTTTTATTAAACTTTACAGTATTATCTATACTAATATTATAAAGCGGAAGAGTTCGTTTTTTTGTTTGTTCGGTTGAATACGCTAATCTCAGGAACTCCTGGTTCGAATTGAAAAATTCTCTTAGTGTTGGACAGCATATTTATCGAAGAAGGCTATAGGCTATATAACATCACGCTACGAACCACGAGGGCAGCGCAGTAACCATTAACGCGAGTGAAACATCTACATAAAAGCCACTTGCTTTTAAGCCGCAATCAAAATCTAGTCTGTACATATGTTTAGGTAATTTGGCCAGAAAATCGCCTGCGTTGGTCAACTTTAACACTGGAAATAAAACGCCATTCGATATCAGTGCGAAAATAGCCCATCAATTGTCTCATTGAGTAATTCTATATTCTACCTTTCAATGAATGGATTTGTATTTCTTTAATATACTAGATTTCGTCCGCGGCTCGGCTCGCGGTATTATAGAATTTATCAATAAACTTTTATCTCTCAGAACCAGTACTTTTTTAGGTGAAAGGTCCTTTATGTCATTTTCTCTACCCCTGACAACGTCTATGCGAATTTCATGATGATTGGTCGAGTAGTTAAGGCGTGAAAACGAGGCAAACTAACTTAAATTCGCATTTATTAGTTGTACATTGTTCAGTGAACGGATTTGTACTTATATTTACACAATTAACGTCATCTTATCACAAGTTCTGTATTTAAAAAGTTTAGTTGGACTTTAATACCTTTTCAACGATACAGGTTAATTAAAATAATTAATCCGAAACATATTGTATAGAGGATGAGGAAAGTGCGCGTCTTCTTAAGCTGCTTGTCGACTACCTTTGAGAGTATCTCTACGAACGTGTTCAGTTTCCCGATAACAAAATACACAATTAAACTATTGAGTCGCAAAGGCACACCGGTGGCTAGATACAATCGATTTTTAAGGTGTCCAGGTGTTCTGAGACTTGACAAATTAAATTATTCGCAAACGAAAAGTTTGGTTCATCTCTGCGTCACCCCAGAATAGACTACATATAATTATGCCTCAGGCATTAAGTCCACTAGAGCCAGTTTCCTATTTTAAGAAACGAGTCGTTTTACTTACGGATTGTTCATTTTCGACACATATTCTATAATAAATATGTCAAAATTTAACTGTCCATAGCTCAAACGACTTATTTCTTGATATATAAACCGGGCTTAGGAGTATCCACAACATAATTACTAGATAACTGAAGCAGATAAAATACCTTAGTTTCAGAATCCTTAATAGTGCAAAGGCTTATCTATACTAATATTACAAAGTTGAAGAGTTTGTTTGTTTGTTTGGTTGAACGTGCTAATCTCAGGCACTACTGAAAATTCTTTTAGAGTTGGATAGCCCAATTATCAAGCAACATATAGCTGTAGGCTATATAATATCACGCTACGACTAATAGGAGCAGGACCAGCAATGAAAAATGTGGGAATATTCTCTTATATGAAGACGAAGTTGTGCGGGTCACCTAGTAATGAATAAAAAGAAACCTGTCATATCCATCAACGCCTATGCAGCCTAAAATAAAAAATGTTGAACATTTTTCACCAGCGATAAACAACGTGAACTTATTTGATAGTACAAATTACAATTTCTTTACTCGCTAATCGGTCGTTAAAATATTAGACAGTAATGTAGTCAGTACAAATTGACTTTGTGTTTTTATATCAACTAGCGGTCGCCTAGTGGTCAAAATTCGACCAAAATTCCTATGCTTGCTACTTTGTTTCTGTTTTTCTCAATCACATATAAATAAAGTATAGGTAACCATAGTTACAAAGAATTGCACGACGTCAGACGAACAATGTCGAAATACTACGAACGCGACTCGACTGCGTGTGTCAAATGCATGGTTGTGTGCGTGTTTTTTCATTAATTTAATGTATTTCTCATGCATATTTTATAAAAATATTAGGATTCGCACCTCCTTCTCCATATAAACTCTAATTGTGCCAAATTTCATACTCCTCCGGCCACGCAATTTTCGTAAAAAGGGGTACAATGTTTTTGCTTCACGTATTAATATAATAAACGTGGTATAATTCAGTCCAGTTCTTAAGGTGAGTTCATTCTATCGAAGTGATTGCTTTGATAAACTTGTTGGCTTTGGGCGATTATACCTACTCCTATATACCAAAATACAACATAACAGGACAACTTCGGTATAGAGACGGTATACGGAATATTAACAAAGTAACATAAAAGAAAATTTTAATAATAAATTCCTGCAGAACATTCATTTAGACATGACTTTGTCCGAAAATATTAACGATCCCTTCTGTTTTCCTCAACGGTCGGTAGAAATAATGTTGCAATGTACCCTGTTGAGAATTTATCGATAACGATCTGCACACATCTATTTTCATACCCGACTTTTAGCAGTACTAAACTCGTTCTAGCATGAGTTTGTGTAAAATAATTTAAAAATATTTCTATCGACTATTAAGGTTAGGAGGAGGCTCCTTTCCATAGTTGATAGAAATATTTTTGCATTGTACCTTGTTGAGAATTTATCGATATCGATCTGCGTACATTTATATGAACCGAAACTGCTAATAAATATCTACCATGAACGACAACGTGACACAAATTGAATTCCACGAAATAGTAGGTAATAATATATAGAGACAATGGTTCTTAACATACTGCTGTCGTTTAATGTCAACCACTGAAGAAATAAGTGTTGTTCAATATGCGCCTAAAGCGAGCTAGATATGGCGATGTATATTGTCATGATTATTTTTGTCTTATAATCATTACAATCTTAACCTTAATCTCTAAGCTTTGCACTATTTCCACATCACATTCGAAGCGATGTCGTTAATGCATAACTCTAATTTTATCTCGTGGAGTTTTATTGCGAACGAGTAAACCGTTGCACTACCACGCAGAGATCTTCAGTTCGATCCCAAGACGCGCTTCTCTGACTTTTCCAACACATTCGATTCTAATTAAAATGCAATTGCGCATTCCACAAATCTTTAGTTTTAGAGATTTGAGTTCAAGTTAAATCGAAACCACGTTTCATGTGAGACCGTACACTAAAACGGAGCTATGTTGCATAACGTGGTCCACGTAAATTATGTTTTGAGCGAATTATTGTTTACACAAATGAAATCGCAGGCTAAGGCTATTCGCTACTACAAATTGCCCGACAGAACATCTAGTTAGCACCTGAGCGGATCCAACTCCATGATTAGCCACTACTAAGCGAACTGAGCCGACCCGTCTCATTAATTCATTTACCGCAAGCTAAGGTGACACTAACAATACTGGACAGGATTATAATGAAAACGAGGTCAAGCATATAATCTCAGACACAATAATTCAAATATTATATCCGACTAGATATTGCCCGTGGCTCTGGTCGCGAAATGTAGGTTATGTTAACTGTCTATCTCTAGGGCGTATAACTGCCTCCGTGGCGCAGCGGTAGTGAAAGCGACTGCTCTGCATGAGATCTCGGGTTCGAATCCCGGGTCGGGCCAACAAAAACGTATTGGGTTTTTCTGTTAAGAAATCTCAATACGAGTTAGGAAGTTGGCGGTGTTAGACACGCCCGTGCCTCGGCAAGCAAGTAAAGCCGTCGAACCTGCGCCTGGTCTCTCTCCGGTCGTGTCGGATTATCCGTCCCATCGGATCATGAGGCTTAGGGAACAGAGAGTGCATTTGTGTTTGCGCACATACTTGTGCACTATAATATCTCCTGCGCAGATGGCCAGTCTCCATTAAGATTGGCCGCTCGTGACCGAAATTCGGTCTGGAGGACATTATTATTATTATTATCTCTCGGGAACAGTATTTTTCTGGATAAATGGTCCTCTATGTGCGTTTCTGTACTCCTTAAATTGTGTATCCAACATTTTTGATGATCAGTCGAGTAGTTAAGACGTGAAAACCCAACTAACAAACTTACATTCATTATAAATAATATAATCGGTGGAGCAGCGGCAATGAATGCGACTGCTATACTTGAGGTATCGAGTCTAGAAAAGTAAGTAAGATAGAAAGATCTGCTATCCAACATTGGATTTTTCTGTCAATAAATTCACAATTCAATAGGTTCGCGTCCTATTACGAAGAAACTCAAACCATAGTAGGCGAAATTAGGATGTAATACACATCAGTCTAGCCTTTCGAGTAAATAAAAACTAGACTGGTATACATAGATAAAAGCAAACTAAAACAGGGGTAAGTTTATCTGACTCAACAAGTTAATCCAATTTAAGTCACTGAAAATTCTAACTATCCTAACTAATATTATAAACGCAATTGTGATAATATTGTCTTATGTTTACGTTACGCGTATGTTTTACATTGAAATTAAACACTTTATAAGGATTTTGTCGCGTTGTTTATTTTCCTTTAACACACTTTTATTACATAATTTTGAATACTCTAACAATACTATTATTGAACTTTACTACTATTTAAGCTATTTATTTTTTTAAGAAAACTTGTACAGCAATAGAAACTTGTAAAGTACTGGAAATTTAATAAAGTTTAATAGATTGAATCGGTTGCATCCGAGCTCAAGGCTACCGATAATAAAAGAACTACTTATTCGAGACAACCCTTGAAGACAATGAAGATTTTACGATGCAAGATTCGTTTACCGTCCGCGAACCTTATACAATATATTTCCTTGTTTCAAGGATAATGTTATAATCTTAGCGTTACTCTAGCTCATAATTTTGGATATCGATGGCCATTCCAGCGTACATCGCATTGAATTAGCGAATTTTTTTATCAGTCTTTTATAGGTTTAACCAATATTGTTTTATCGACCATTTTGTCATGAAAATAGTTATTTAATCTTGGCTAACGTTCAGATCCTAGAGACCTGACACAGTGTTTTTCCATTGTGCCTGGTTTCCAGATAATTGATGAGTGAAAAAGAAAGAACAATAATAATAATAATATATATGCACTATCTGCTGCTATTAATGGATAGAACTTTACGAAATTAAAAGTAAAAGTACATGTACATCTCAATAATTTTACATAACAATGACCATTTCCAGATAAAAGCCATTAACACTGATTGAGTTGGGCACCATACACAAAACCATACCTCGGGATCAATAAGACGATCATCAACGCGTTGGTGACGGGTAAAGGAAATTATATTTTAATTTATTTTACCCGATAAACGAAAAGAAATAAGTGCATCAGTACTATGTTCTTTTTTTCATGCTTTGACCCATACCTCTCCGTGGAAAAGGGGAGCGGAGAAGTAATGTCGGGCTCACCCAGGAGAAGATGGAATGTCGCGGGTACTACCGACTAAACCCACCACGGTGTGCCAGCTCGCTGCCTTGAGTGGTGGGTGGGTCGCTGGAACTGAAACTAGATCAGTGACCCACCCAGTAGTGCCCAACGCAGGCAAGGAATGCCTGCGGGCGACGACTCCTGAGTGACGCCCCGTCACGACAGAGGGCGTCACTTCAACCTAATGGCTGACGGACGGGAGAACCCCGTTCTTCCAGCCACGGCCTTTACTATGGCGGCATCAGGCGCGCATGGCCGCGCCTGCGCCGCCCGCGCCGCTGGCGGCGGCTCGGATCCGCTCCGCCGCCTCCTTCCGCAAGATAATGTCCTCGCAGAAGGATGCGACCGCTATCCAGTTCCTCTCGCTGTCGACCATGGCTTTGATCACGGCAGGCAGCGAGAGGTCAACACCCACAACGTCGATGAGTTTACAGCGCTGCACTGCCCAGGCAGGACAAGTCTCGAGCGTGTGCTGCGCCGTGTCCTCAATACACCCGCAGTGTTGGCAGATGGGACCCGGTTCCCTCCTTGCGAGCGTGTGCAGGTACTTGCCAAAGCAACCGTGCCCAGACAACACCTGCACTAGTCGGAAGGAAAGGGTTCCATGCTGCCGCCCTGCCCACCGCTCCAACACCGGCTAGAGGGCCCCAACGGTTCTGGATCCGGCTAAGAAAACCTCCAGCCGCGCCTTCCATTTAATAAATACGCCTTGGCGGGCTCGGTTCCTTGTGTCAGTTAAGACCTCTGGGAAAATGCAATAGACCTGACCTGACCTAACCTAACAAATGTGATTCTCCGAAATACTTACGCACCGGGCTAAACTCAATAATAGTTTTATTACATAAACGCTGGTTACAAGATACCAGGGGACTGACGGTGCATACTTTTTCTGGAGAGCTGGTTCATTCGTATAGTCCTCCAAAAATCTCAATATAATAAAGCAATCTCAGCAGAATAGAAGACTAAACTAATACCAAAAGTGATATTTAATAACATAAATCACGAGTTAAACGACCTTACTACTTGACCGTATTATGTTAAACATGTTTTCAGGCTAGTGGTCTGGATAAACACGTCAGAAAATAGTAATATTTCCAACTGAACTCACATTGGCTGTCACGGCGTATTAAGACATGAATATTTAATTTGTGTGAGAGCTTTTAATAAGTATGCTGTATTATAATAGAATTGAGATTAGATATTGCATATTCTAGCGATCGATTTGCTATTTAATACTGTCGATTTATAGTTAATCAAATTGCAGAGAAGGAAAAATCTAGGTATCATAAAACAGGAATTGCAAGTGGTGACCTCAGTATTCAGTGGCGCCGTTTCTAGAGTATAACTATATTAACGACTACCTCGTTGGTGCTGTGGCATAAGTTTATGTGCTATCGTAAGTTTCGATTTCCGGGTCGGTCAAAGTGCTGAGGTTTCTCTGTTAAGAATTTCTTATAGTAGTACAGAGTCTATCAATGTGCCTGAACGACAGTAAAACTCTTAGTGAGTGAAATGTGGGTGAAATACATCGCTGCATTGCCCTTTGAGTGTATACAGGCGGGAGTTTTATGTATGTACTTCATTCAAGAATAAACTACTAAAATATTTTATATAACCTCTCTAAGACTACTTTCGCATTAAGGGCATTGTGTTGCAGATGACTGTACAAACATACAATTAACAAACACAAAGAACGCCCGGACTCACAAGAGAATAAGTCCCGTGTAGAATTTAAGTAAAGTTAGGCAAGGTCATGATTCTGACTAAGCTTATGATAATGATTGCACCATTTATATTACTGTTAACTATAAGACCATTTACCAATATATGGCATGGCGGTGTTATACTTTTTAACAATTTAAAAACCTACTTCATGACTGCTGACATGCTGCCGACACTTATGTTCTACAATTCTATTAATATAAAATTTTACAATATACGTAGAAGACATTTTTATACATCCATGCTGCACCAACATTCTTATTAAACTCTCAAGTGACATAACTTCAGTCATTTTCTGAACAATTGTACTTGCGTATAAGAAAATATTTCCACATTGGAAATTCCTTTAAAAAATTCTTGCTGCCATAGACCATATAATAGTAATAAGCTTTAGATGCATTTTCATTGGTCGAGTACTACACAGCTGGTAACTTGCGCCGTGATTTAGAAACAGACCGCTATAAATGCAGCCTTATTAAGACAGAATTTAGGGAGCTGTCTTACCTACAATTAGGGAGGTCAAGAATTTAGTAAACCGAATTAAATTTCAAGTAGTCAAATAATTATATTAATCGGTGTAAATATTTTTATACAGGAATTTCATTATTTATTCTCAGTTTAATAAGTTACTTTACACTTCTTTGGAATTAGTTATTAGAAATATCGAAAAAGTGACAACTGGGTTGTTATTATGTCACTATCGTATATACCTATATCTTTATATATATAAATCTTATGTGGGTGTGTTTGTAATTAAACTTCTCCTAAACGACTGGACCGATGTTGATGAAATTTTTTGTGTTTTTGTGTTTGTTCCAGTGGATTCGAGGATGGTTTAGATATGGTTTCTTGTTTTTTTTCCGTTTGTACAGGACAGCTTCTGTCGGGTCCGCTAGTTATGAATAAAAGGTTTCTTTTTAAACAGCAATTGAAACAAACAATCTAACAATTTACTTTTCTCATAAAGTTCATATGTTTGAAATATCATTATATCACCAAAATATATAAAACGTGCAAAAATATTCATGAAAAGTACTTCTATGTATTTATTATTTAATATCAAGGTCTAATATGAATTCTCAATTCAACTTAACAACCCAGAGCAATCTGCAGATGAAATTTAATGAATGGTTAATAACATTATGGGGAACAATAATTTAATACAACATAAAACAATTATTAATTTATATTGTGTGTTAAACAATAAGCTTATAGTGGTGAAAGCTTGTAAATGGCCTTAAATGGATAAGATTTTTAATATTGAGTGTTCTACCTGTAAGTTTAACATAGGTTTTTTCACATAATATAGTAAATAAAATAATTTTCAAATTGAGTAATATTACAAAAGACAACAATATTATGTACAATATAGTATATAATATAGCTGTTGAGTATATACTCAACAGCTGCACGTATATTGATATCTTCATCTTTATTATAAAAGAACTGACATCGGCTCCTATTGCGGACGACCTAGATGCCAAGCGTGGTGATCGCGACATTCCATTCCTGCCAGCAATTTATATTTTTTATCGAATTAAGGACTTAGGCAAGATAAGGTTAGTAAGAATGCAAATTTAATAAACTATTGATACATAACGGTATATTAATAGTTTAGTGAATTTATATTATTTGCTTAATTTATCCTAATTAATATTATAAATGCCAATATGAGTTAGTTGCGTTTTCACACCGTAACTACTTGACCACTCATGAGAAAATTTCGCATGCACGTTGTCAAGGGAACAGAAAAGGACATAGGGTACCTTTCATCCAGAAAAAAGTCTGCCGTCTACTGTTCCCTAGCCAAGCGGCTGGAAAAAGCTAGTAATGATATAAATGTGAAACTATGTGAAGATGTTTGAAAATTTGGATGTTTGTTACATAATCGAGCAGAAAACATTGTACGTATATGGTTCAAACGTGATATATAGATACACCATGCCCGGGATTAACACACGTACTTTTTATCCTGATATGCGTGTCCGTGGAATACCTGCGGGTTATAAACTCTTGTTTTGACTAGCAGATTTAATGCATGCTTTTGCATAACGATATCCATCCGCCTGTGCAATGTAGAGCACATCGGTAAACGCGCTTAATCATACGTAGCCCCATTGAGAAAATACCCAGCCTTGTATTCTGTTCAGTAGACGTTCCACTTTCAAGAGAGCAATAGAGTTCTTTGGCTCTCGTATTGGTAACCAATCGACTTTTTACTGATTATTTATCATCCAGTCTTATACTTGGTTGATGTTTTAATGCCTTAAATCTTGTATTCTTATGCTCTGTAACTGTATTCACCACCCACTGAGTGTCCTTCATTATGTCTGCATGCATAATTTAGTGCTAAGAACTATAAATACTAACTGTTCTGTGGAAATATCGCTAAAATCAATAGATGTCGTTTTCTTCACGCCTAATCACACTAAACTTCTTCAAGGAGAGCGAATGGAGTACAATACAATATAAAATATTGTTTCTTAGGATGTACCATTGTGCACAAGAAGTATCCGTTAAGTTCTATAAAACAGATTTATCGGAGAAGAATAAAAGCAATAATCCTTTCAACATTTAATCTGAGAAATGGAATATGACCTGAATAGCCCTGAACAGCTAGGCTATCGCTCTCATTTTATCAGTTCCTACGTAATAGGGAGGAAGGAGGCAGCTTCAGAATGAGACGAAATTAATAATAAGTAAGTTAAAATCGTCTAAAAGCGATATGGTTAGCACTTAAATATCGCTTTCCAACAGATGGCATATACTTGTTGGCCACCCTAAAACTTTTTGCTTGTACGAGAAGTTGAAAAGTGAAGTCACATTTAAAGATAAATAAAATTTCTCCGCAGCTTCTCTCGTGTAAACGTAGGTTAGGTTAATAACAGCACTTTTATGTGGATGAAAGGTATCCTATATCCTTTTCTGTTCCCCTGACAACGTGTATGTATGCGAAATTGCATAATGATCGGTCGAAGGCGTGAAAGCATAACAAAAAAGCTCACATTTACTTTTATAATACTAGTTAGAATTACTCAAAGGAGTTTACCACAACATTACATCATACCATTTATATAATTACAGTCCACAAAGTTCTGTAAGACACCCTAAAACCCCTCAAACAAAGCACTATAAACCGCATGATTAACCGCCAGCACACTTCATATTGGTTCAAAACATTAATTCAATATTATATGATCTGTGTATACGGCCCACGGCAACGGAAGCAATATCATCCATTGTTACAAATAATTGCCAACATACACCGTAATAATACAAGAGCACAAGTCTCGTTAAGCAAACATTAAAACCCTTTGAATTCAGTATCGAGTTGAAGTGTACACAACTCTCGAATTGCACCGGAGGCACAGTACATAGTATTACCGTGCCGGAGGCAGCGATACACGAGTCAAATACTACGTATGTATCTTACAATGTATAGAAAGGATGGCATACTCGAGGGAAAATATTGTAAGCGCTGTTAATTAACATTGTGCAATTTTGGATAGAGCTGGAATGTTTGAATGTAGTGCTAAGTGCAAAGTTGCCTGATTGAGGAAGTATTTACTTTTCCTCTTCAGAAGATGTGAATATTGAAACGTTACACTGCTAGTGCAATGCACAAACCACTCGCCTTTCTGAAAGTAAAGCGTCTTCTGAAGAAGCTCTAGCGAGTACAGCCAACGAAAGAAAACAACCAACGTTTTCAGACTACGATATTCTTTAGTTTGAAGCTACTTTTCTGATGGACGCTCCGGATTTAAGCAGGCTGTACCACACCTTGTCTACACTGATATTTTTATCGTAAAGGCAAATGACCTTATATTAAAGATAAATCAAAATAATATCGTGAGAAGTATAAAAAAGACACGTTTAGAGATGTTACAACAATATTTTTACTGTACCTAAAACATTTATTTTATTTCATACTGCGATTAAAAAGAAACAAAATTTAGGCGTTTGAATAACTTAACTAAGTCACAATAAAATAACACAAAGCATTTATAAAGCTAGACAGCCATTTAAAAAGCGATCACTAAACTAGCAAAAATATCTATCCCTCTTTTCTCAATTACAAACGTGTGAGTGCACAGTGATGAAGTAATTTTATATACAATTTTTCGGTCATATCTTTATTTTGTTAAGGCTCATATTTTCAATTACTATTTAAAACTTAACTGAGTTATAAATTTGGTGTTCTGGCAGGTTTATTATAGGCCCGCAAATTTTCTTCACAGACTTATCTGTGTGTAGACAGCTTACTATCAGACCATTGAAAATCAAACTTGTAGCATATGGAAGCATATGGAATCATGCTCAGTAAACGGGTAACCATCATGGTAACTCATGGTCTTTTAAGGCCATCGTAAATACAATAATGAAAATCTATGTAGGTATCTGTTTCATTATGAACACACACAAATCTTTGAACGAGTAATGTTCACTACATACAAGTACAAGAACTTAAGATGTTACGCTAGTAGTGGCGAACGGGAAACGCCCGCTAAGTCTTTCCTTACTCTTTTGAAATATAATATTACATCTCTCGTGTGCAACGGACTTAATACTTCGCGTATAATAACGATCCCTATCGAAACTGGGTCTTATGAATATTGGAACTTTGTCAACTCTGTGCTATTGTAGTAGTTGCCAGTATGAATATCAATTTGTGCATTTTTAAGAGGCTACTCAATCTTTGAAATAATTCTTATTATATAGTTCTATAAGATGGAAAATTATCTTTGACGTTCCTAATAGAGGACTTATTCTCTTACAACCTGCCTATTTACGTTGGTTTTGACTAACACGCATTAGAATGATCGCATCAAAATGTTTCATAAAAATCGCTTACGCAACTGTCGATGTGCCTATTCGAATCTTTGGGTGTTTGTAAAGTGCCCGATTAGCTAGTGTTTGTGAGATTGTTATGTAAAGACTAAAATATAAAAGAATCTATGACAGCCGATATCAAGATTTTACATCGCAAAGATAACCTATATAGTAAAACAAGCCGTTCTGCTGATTTAGTTCTGCCTCGTACTACTAACTAACCTAACCACTAAGGTTAGTATTAGATTATACATCAAAGTCACGCTATTTTCTAAAAGCGAAGTTTCATCTCAATGGCATTAAACCAGAGTAAGAATTTTCATCCACATTACAGCATGCACACATCCTTCAAAGAACATTCGCCCCACTTTTGTGAACAAAACCACGAAACGAAGTCGTAGCAGCGTCCTTTCCATCAACTATAAAAGCAAAAGACCGTAACAAGCGCTTTTCAATCGTCAGAAACTACTTTCGCAAATTCTGTGAGCCAACAAGAAAGTTTGTAGTCCCACATGGAATATTATAACAGGATTTACTTCGGATTACGAGTAGGTTAAGTTACTTGGCGTGTAAAATAATATATTTTATAAGGGTAAAATGGATAGGATTCTGGACTTTAAAAAAGAAATGTCTTTTCTTTCGATCGCTCAATAAAGTCTTAACTATTTTCGGATAAATGTTATGAACTAATTTCACGAAAGATCAATATTATATATGAGAAATTAGATGCTCAGTTAGACCATGTCCTGGCTTTTCATCTGATCGTAGTATACTTTAATTCCGGCGTGCGTGCCCAAGGGATTGACACGAGCAGAAGCTAGTGTACCATAAAAGTACCTAAGAGTGTGCACACATAATACGCCAAGAAAGGTTTTCACATAGTATAAAAAGCTAATATAAAAACGACTTTGCCAGAATTACTTTATCAATAATAATGTTGTCATACACAGCAGCTTGATTGATATGTTTATCTAAACTCTTACTACTAAAAAAATTCTTCGAACTAGATGATATCTGAAAATGCTTTAGGTATATTTTGCGATCCGACAAGTTAATAAAATATGTACCAACAACCTTCAGAAAACCGATTTTTCGATATCGATGACTTTTCGTTGAACTCAAAGTGTTCGTTTTTCTTGCTGTTAATTGAACAGAAAGATGCTTTGAAAATGAAATGTAAATCTGTTCAATTAACGAAAAGAAAAACCGAAGACTATGATTTTCATATAATTCAAGAATTAAAATTTATCAAACAAATCGAGCACTAACTACTCTTGCATATTTCGCTTTACTTAGAACCACTTGTGAAACAATTTAACTACCATTAAAAACGTGTCCAACTTACTAATTTTCAACAGCGATTATCGATAATAAGAAAAATAACTAGCTTTTAAAACTTCAATTGTTAGCCGATATGAGTCAAAATTACTTTTTACCTTTAGATAAAACCAATTTAAAACTAATTACAGTTCGTAATTAATATCATAGGGCATACCACCTAACGTCCCGGCCTATCGATAAGAAAAACAAACCGATTAAAAGAGACGAATACATAGGGTTCGCACAATACACATTAGCAGAGGCCATTATGCCAAAATGCTCCATAATGGAGAACCTCATAATTAGCTTATCTTCCCTTTTATAAATAAAAATTGTCTTGGTTACCGCAATAAAGGACAAATGGTGTGCTGTAATGAAAAACAAAGCGTCGCCCGAGACGTCAAACAAACGTGCCCTCAAAGAAAAATGTACGTGCCTGTGAATCTAGGCTGATATAAATGTCCTTTATAAGCCTAAAGTAAATATTTATTCAACTCATGAAACGGGTTTAAACGGACTTTAAAATATAATAAAAAGGGTTAGGTAATCACTAAATTAATTTGCGAAGCTCCAATAAAATACCTACAGTTCTTTTTATTTCAAAAAACGTGTAATCGAAATTTTATCTACTAAACATTGTATTACGTTGCTTCCCTAGTGTAGGAGGTTATGGAATTCTTTTTTTAAACCCAAGTAAACAATTAATCGACTAAATTATTATTGCTGCCGGGCACGCAAATGTGAGAGTGGTGAGTTATTTCTGGCGTTCGAAAATTAATTTCATCTGGCCACCCCCGTGCAGGTAACATGGATATGTTGTTATAATAGCATCATATGTTATAATTGAGGGTGGGGTCAACACCTACGCATGATAGACAATAATAATAGATCATGGATGTTGTAGGCAGCTGACAATCAGGCTAATAGGTTATTTTAAGTCAATTTGCTGAACACCCGACTTCAATTAACCGGTCTATTATTTGTTTGCGGACCATTAACTCTACACAAACAGAATCTTAGAGGTAACTATGTTCAAGTTGTATTTAATTATGATGTTTTGGGTACTTTCAATTTAATTAAACTACTTTATACGGATTTAATCGCGTTGTTGATTTGAAAACATTGCTTTTACGTAATTTAAAACTATTAAACTACTACTGTTGGCCTGTTGGCTTGATGGCCTCGATGGCGTAGTGGTTAGTGTAACCGACTGCCACGCCTGAGGTCGCGGGTTCGATTCCCGCACAAGACAAATATTTGTGTGCATGAACATGGATGTTTGTCTTGGTCTGGGTGTTTCTATGTATAATATGTATGTATTTACAAAAAAAAAAAAAAGTATATATGTATGTTTATCCATTGTCTAGTACCCATAGTACAAGCTCTGCTTAGTTTGGGCTAGATAGTGTTGTGTGTATGTGGTAGAATATTATTATTATTATTATTATTACTGTTAAACATTCAGCTATTAAAATTATTCAACTATTTAGATTTACGCTTTCCCCGACGTTTCGGTTGCTTTTTAGCAGCCATGTTCATGAGGAAACTCAGTTGGTGGTTGTCTCAATGTCTCGAATGATGTTATTTCAAACTACCCGAACATCATTTAATTATTGGTGTTCCTATTTACGCAGCTTCACTGTTCTAAGATTTTTTTTTTTTGTCTCTTTTGGCAGACGAACAGGTGGCCCACCTGATGGAAAGTGGTGACCGCTGCTCATGGACTTCAGCGATGTCCGGACACAGCAAAGCCGCTGCCTACCGTGAAAGAAGAACTCTCTTTAAACCTAGTTTGAAGAAGGTCATATCATAGCGCTTGGGAAACACCGAAGCAGGCAGTTCATTCCAGAGCTTGCACGTATGTGGGAGAAATGATCGCTGAAAGCGTACCGTCTTGGATTTGAACGCTTCCAGGTGATATGAATGAAACCTGCTTCGTTGTCGAGTGGTACGGTGATAGAAAGAGGCCGCTGGTACCAAATCAAACAGTTCTTCAGAGCACTCACCGTAAAAGAGTAGGTAGAACTTAACTTACATAAGGAAGGAACATATTATTTTTTTTCTTTTTTATGTTGCTACTGGTTGATCTATATGCGAAGCCTTGACGCTCACTTTCTATAACAAAGTAATATGGAATTGATAACGATTTTCTTTTGCATCTTGGTGATTAACCCGACAGAGAATTA
Organism: Catocala nupta; assembly: GCA_963675205.1. Lineage (NCBI taxonomy): Eukaryota > Metazoa > Arthropoda > Insecta > Lepidoptera > Erebidae > Catocala > Catocala nupta. Next base: position 22,454,996 of record OY776094.1, on the reverse strand, counting down.
AGAGTAACTTTTTTTTAAATAAGTCTATTCAATTCTTCTTACGTAATTATGATTTTGTATTGTGATTACGCATGAAATTATGCATATATAATCATACTACAAATGGTCGTAATAAACGACTTAAGCATTTATTATCTTTGATACCATCGTTCTAAGGAGACTTTCGGAAGTAGGTACTTCGTAACGCGAAATAATACTTTCCGCTACCGTCAGCGGAAGGAAAGGAACACACAACCATTCCTTTAGACAAAACTACCTATGTGATCTTACGTTGAGTTAACAATAAATGGTTTACGCCAAAGAAAGTTCCTTTTACTTGTCTGTAAGTCTTTCCGATATCATCGATTCAGTAACATATATCGAGAATCGACAACAGAACTCGTAAAATTAGTTTCATTTGTGAAAATACGAATTTACTTCACTGGATCGGAAAAACGATTTACATCGTCAATATCGAATATGCTTGATATTAACTTTTTCCCGAATATACTACGTGTATTTCAGTTCACGCCTATGTATTCTCGACAATTCTTGGAAAGGCGATCCAATATATTTCACTAAAGAACTAAAATCCATTATATACATATACGAGATTTATATATATATCTAGTTATATCCTTGACGCTGAGCGAAGTGAGTTCACATCCCACGCGGGACAAAAATTGGTGGCCTCCACAAATATTTGTATTGTTCCAAACCAGAGTGTTATTTGTCCCCTTTGTTTAAATGTTTGTAAAGTTCCCCGTGATACAGGTGAGGGTGTCTTTTTGATAAAATAATATCTCTATATATCTATAATGTATTTAATACATATGATAATATTTGAAGAAAGATGTTGGGTGTAATCATTGGTTTGTATTTATTTGTCGAGGGTTGTGCGTCTTATAATTTTGCTAATTTCCTCCAATTGTCGATGTAAGCTCACTCGCTAAACAGGCTTTATCTCTAGTAGAGTCACATATCTAATTTGAAGAAAGAATCATTGCCTTTCTTTCGGCCTTTTGGCATACCAAAGTGTCTCCTTGAGAACCTCTCTAAATGTTATTCACCATCAGAACACAACTTGGCTTCCTTCTTCTGTAGAGTGTAAGTACTCTGTTTATCGGTGGCTTAATGTTAGAAAGAAGATTCTATCATGCCTGACCTTACAAAATGTTTTTAGATATACATAAAGGCAGTGGGTGAAGCTCAATGTTTTTCCTTTAGTTGTGGAGTGTGTGAGCGTTGCAAGCTTACGTAAGGTCCGCGCCCAATGCATTTTCGCGATTCCGATACAGACGAAACGAAACGACTCGAACGTGCTTCGTTCGAATTTTCCAGAATGGACGCGTTTATGTCGAGTTGCACTATGTACTCGCAAGTCCATGAAGAATTCATGTTTATGACACTCAATTTCTTTACATTATGTTTTATTTTTGAGACGTATTGATAGAATAAGCTCAATATGTAAATTGAGACAATTTTCAGTACGGAGTTTGAGATTGCGGCCTATTGTGACAATCACCTGTATATTTCATGTAATCGTTTTCGATAAACAGGCGTATTGTGCCTGTCACATTTTTCTATTGCTTCAGGAATGTCTATTAACCGTGATATCCAGGTAATATAGAAACGGTAACTTGACTGGTCACTTAATAAAACGCGATAACTTCATTATTTAGCATTCATATGACAGCCAATGTTTGTTCCAATTTATATATTATCTTCTTTGTTAGAATGCTTTATAAGCTTCTAGAACACAAGTAAATTCCTAGCGCGTGAGTGGTCTTGCAAAAATAGAAACTAAATAGTTTACGGCGTCCATTTATTTCCAAAGGATTACCTCAAGACACAAAGAGTCTTGTCCTATTAACTATTACTCGAGAACTCGATCCCGTTGAAGGCTTCCTCTGAAAGGATTACGTGCAAGCGAATTACGATTGAATAGTAGCGTGCATCAAATGAACTTGTCTAGAAATAATGCTGGCACATTCATGAGAATCAGGAATTAATATTGTATTGGTAAGGCTTTGCATTCGCTAGGTATGAAATATTCGTTACAATATATGTTGCATGATGCTAGTGGCCCGATACATTTGACAACAACACGCAATGTTCGTTTCATACGAATCATTTTTATTTGTTACTAAAGTCTGGTAGTATTTATTTTGATAGTATATAGATAACTTATTAGATAGTATAACTTATTTATATTGTAATAGATAACAAACTTTTCTCTTATATTAAGTTATCTATTACTAGTAAAAAAGTGACATTAACTCACGTAGCAGTACGGCTGGCAGTACTATAGTGCCGGCGTCATTCAGCTGTCATCACCCACGTGTGAACGAGGAATACGAGAACTAATACGTTACTTAAGTGTAGTGTTGTCCTATATAGGCAATACAACAACTTCCATATTTAATTTAAAGAAATAAAATTATGCCGATTTTATCTGTTATACCAGGCATGTAAAAAATGTCGACCACTAAAACCTTAATAAAAGACGATAATGATTACTGCTACGCTCCATTAGTTCGTAGCGTGATGTACGTATATTATTTAACCTATATAGCCTTTAATAGTCCTCAATTTATATTTTGAAACTAACGCACTCAAACAAATAAAGTCTTTAGCTCTATAAAATAACTATGTAACCAAGTGCTACAATACTGAGTTTAATATTAGATAGGCTGATTAGTAGCTGAATGCTATTTGCTAATATATTAACATCGAATTCGCAAACACTCCAATTAAAATAATATTGGCAACAAAATTTGATTACTTTGAACCAAATAGTATGTGCTGTTCGACATAATGTTCAGCGTCGTATTACCGTCAGAAACAAATAATCGATATGTTCTAGGTAATCCATTACCAGTATGACCCTGGAACTACTGTATTATAATGAAACAAAACCCAAATACAGTGGAACGCGTAAAATATACAGCGTGTAACAATTAGGTGTGGTCATGCTTTACCATCGTAAAGAAGTAGTTTAGTTTTTGTGGTGAATGCTGGATGGTGAATTTAAAAATGATTCGTCATATAGTCTCCAGAACAATCTTAGGAAACGTTAATCTTTTTCTGTAAAAGCCAAAATATCAATCGCTTCTTTACTTTGAGCATTATTTTAACTTTTATAAAGAGATGTTAAAATCCTTTTCATTGAAACGGACACAAAGTACATCCATACTTGATATATTTAAAAAACACAAAAAATCTGACTCTTGTGGGGACCGAACCAATAAATCTAGGTGCTTGCAGTGGCGAGACGATCACTGAAACAAATGTGCCGTCCATGCAGTCTTATAATGGTAAATGTAAACGTTCGATAACTATTCAATCAAATCTCCAATTCAGTTTAAAATAAGTCGTAAACCAAGTTGAGCTATATGAATATTAGGTTACATAGAGGCGAAAGTGCGATACCCGTATCCAACTTTCGAAGCGGAATTTTGCGAATTGGATATTTCACCCGAGAATTCTCGACGCTCCTAACCAATAGAGGATTTAGGTATCGCCGATCTTCTTCTCTAGAAACCGTTAGGATTAGCAAAGTTGTGTTAGATATGTTCAGGGCTCAGGTGCGATGATATTCGACTACAGCTGTGCACAATGCAATAACTTTACATGGTCAAGGATGCAGCACACAATATATCTGTCTAGATACAGAATACATATTAGTTCTACATATAGTGATGTTAACACATTCGGAAAATATTCAAATATAATTCTGCACATCGCTAGTATTTTTACAACAAACGGCAGTATAAATAGCAAGTGAACAGGCCAAAAGAGGGTGTAATGGACCTCTGCTTCCCCCTTCAGGCTTATCAACGTGTATGTATGTTCTCCGTGACCGTACTTTCAATGTGTGTCCCGTGACACAAGAATTACTCTTAAAGCGGGTGTTGTCTTTTTAAGAAAGATAAAAAGAAAAATAAATTATAGTAATAAATCGCGTGTACTCTTGCAAACAATTCACTTAATAAGGTCTAAGTGTGCAAAGACCTATATTTAATAAGACCGCTAGCCTATTCAACAGTTGTCAGATACACCCACACGGATATAAACTCTGATCGTAATTCAATACTTGCATAATCAAGAAGGGGTTTTAAATTGCAAAACGTCCGCATAGAAGCTCATCCAATTAGTCTGCAACGGATATCCCTTAGGATTTAGCTCTGGGAACTTATACATAAAGAATATAACATACAACTCGCTATCGGCTATCTAAAGGAAAGTAAGTAATCAATAGATTGCATGTGCGATTTTCTATCCTAACGTTCTAACTAATATTATAAATGTGAGCTTGTTTGTTTGTTTGTTAAGCTTTCACGCCTCAATTACTCAAACAACAGGGGAACAGAAAAGGACATACGCCACCTTTCATCCAGAAAAAAAATTTTTTTTGTTTTACTTAGGATAATACTTTGGCGCGTACCTCTCCGCGGGGCGACGGAGAGGTCATGTCGGGCTCACCGGGGAAAAGATACCCCGGTAATACCGACTAAACCTACCACGGTGTTCCTCTACATAACCATAGACGGCGAAGCCGCGCGAATCGCTTCCACATGCAATCGCGATACCGCCGTGGTTTCAGCCCGCCGTGTGAAACGGCAGACCACTACACAAACATACTTCCTCCACCGTCCCCCTGGGGGTAACCAAGACACGACACAGAGGCGCATGTGGGAACACGCACGGCGCCTCTCGGACCTGGGCTAATCGGGTGGCGAGCAGGCCCGCACAGCCCACCGCCCCCAGGTGAAACCTCAGGGTGGCTGGTTACTAATCTACCTTTTTTTTTTTTTTGTTACCCAGGAAAAATGCGTGATGCACTACCCGCCGGCTAGGGGACAGCACCGGCGGGGCGTGTGGGACTCACCAGCCGAGTGCTGGTATACCCACTAAAAAACCTGGGGTGTTCCCTCTCTCACCCAATGGGGGGGCCAGTTGGGAGTCTAAAAAGATTCATCCATAGCAGGCCCCCCCGTGTGGGTGCCGGCCGGGTCAATGGGACCCGACCTCCTCTCATCCCCGGGGGAGAGCATTTCACTGCTCTCCCCTTTCGACGTTAGAAGGCGCGCGGAAACACCGCGCGCGCCCTCTATGGGTTCTTACTCACGGGTGGCAGGGTCCCCTGAGGACTTGCTACCCAGAACCCTTAGGTGGGGGGCAGGAGAACGACATAAGCGCGTCTCCTACACCCCCTCCTCCGGCGGCGGATGTCCGGGGCGTAAGGATCTTCCTCACGCCCCCGCTCCGCTGCCTCCTTCTGCGAGATAACAGCCTCGCAGAAGGACCTCAATTACTAATCTACCCTAGCCTAACCTACATTTACTAATACACTACATTTACTATATAAACTGATATATTCGGTTGCAATGACTTGCGATAAAATAATCTGTGTATTAACACTTAAAGATAAAAAGTTATACTTATAACCTTTTAAGCATTTTGAATCAAAAATTTTTTTAATAATAAGTAGAAAATAGAAGCGTTTAAAAAAAGGAAAATTAAATTTCATTTATTACAGTAAAATTTTGATCCCTGAGCGAGTCTAGTACCTGTAATATTAATAACAATCCTGTTTTATAAACAGTCCAGTGAAATAATTTATAAAATTAGGCTCACGATTTTTATCAGTATGAAAATGCCCATCACGCTAGTGCAGTGCAGGCAGCTGACCTATTATATTTTCAAGAACATCATGAAGTACTTGCAGACATACAGATCAGCTTATATTTTTCCCTTAGTCATTAAAATAAACGAAAGTTCTATTTTATACGCACATAAATGCGAAAATTCAAAGATGCGTAGCGTTGGACCTAACTCGAGACGTCTGTGTGGCACTTTATCGGTCTCCCTATTGGGATATCGCTGGTCCAAAATAATAAATTAAGTAATCAAAAAGAAGCAAGAGTATTCTTGTTTTTGTGTTAACACAGATTTCTTAAAGGACAAGTTTTGTCTAATTTCTCATCAAAACCACCCATGTCATCTGCAGTGCATACATCAGTAGAACTATCCCGATATATCCTATCAAATTTAATGTAATGGATTCAGTAAGTCAATATAAATATAACAAATAAGCTTAATGGCATTCACAAGGAAGTAAGGATAAAACTTCAGCCCCATTTTGAAACGGTGCCACTGCTAGGTACAGGCGTCACCTGAGTATTCGATGGCGTAACAAGCGATTGTCCACGCCGCTGCCCACGTGTAGGTTGGCTGACTTGACTTATGAGCACCGATATCGAATGCATCAAATGATAAACTATTGTTAGTCCAATATCATTAATCACTAATTATTAAGTGAATTCAGGTATACTCTGATATATTTGCATCGCTTGAGTGTTTGTATATTCATACGCTAAAACAATAATAAATACGCGACAAATATCATTAATAAAAATAAATACATCTGATACATCTTACGATATTTCTTTAACCATTAAAGAGATATAATATTTTTCCTAAATGGGCTCTATGGACCATTTGTCAAAAGGACTTTACAAATATTGAAACGACTACACAAAGGACACTCAGATTCGAAACAATAGTTTTTATGAGTCATGTTTTTTTACCAGTTTGGGCATTAAAACTACAATACTCCATGCACTTCTCCGCCAAACCGCCACTAAATAGCAAGTTTTATCAAAATCTTTAAATTGGCCACCATCCTTATAAGGCAAGGCTATCGCTGCTCCAAACTATAAAAAGAAAATACAACTTTGGAATATTTTGCAGTAGGCACAATAACTCTAGAAATATCAATACGTTTACAAAAGGAAAAGACAATGGCAATAGCCATAGATCCAAATATTGCTGTTCCCAAACAATAAGTTTCTGGGTCGATATTTTCAATCTCGGTTAAATGCTACTTTTGAAGATATAAATCGAAGGTCAAAATCGTGATATCTGCTCCTCCAAATCGAATGTCTTCATCGAATATTGAACTGTCGAAAATATTGTCGGTGTTCGATGAAAAGTAAAAATATAATCTTCTACAATTTTCTCTTCATATATTTTTATTAATTTAGAAATGTTAGTGATATAATGAGACTTAACTCATATAATGTGTATTTTCCAGAAAAGTGTGGTTATATTTTCGGATCATGTGGATTATACGCATTACTTTCGCTGAATATTTTAATGCAGTATGTATTGAAATTTTTTATACGGTCACCTCGCTTTACCGGTACGCTGATTATTGTAAGATCGATCACCACACGAGATAATAATATATGTGATCTACAAATAGTTTGGATTCTGTGGTATTCCTTATGTAAATAAAAGCAAATCTCGCGATCTAGATTATTCTTTAGGCGAGACTTTTTATTAATATGTGTATGTAACCATATGTATAAGAGCAGCGATAGCTCAGTGGGGAGACCAACAGACTGCAATGCAAAGGGTCTCGGGTTCGAACCCACGTCGCGCACCTCTGACTTTCGGAAGTTATATGACTTTTCGAAATTATGTGCGTATTGATTGACAATTATCGCCTGCTCCGTGCCTCGGAGAGCACGTTAAGCCGTCGGTCCCGACTGCCATGAACATCTATGGCAGTCGTTATTGGGGAAGTCGACACAAAAAATCCCACTGGGTCGAAGTGTCGCCGGTCTGTAATGACTGACCCCCCACACAAGAGATAACCATAGGTATTTTCGGTAAGAACAGCCTGATAATAATAATTACGTACAAACGTCAAAATTGACATCCAGACTAAAACGTTTTTAAACGTTTCAGTGTATCTGCGTACGACAGGCGCAAAACGTATGAATAAATATAAAAATCGTCTTGTTAGCATTAAATCTGAGCGAAACTTTGTTACATTTCATAAGAAGAAAAGGTCGAGGGTAACATTAAAGTAACATCAAACTTGACCCAAGTTTCAGCAGCTCACTGTTACGAGTTTAAAGTATTCGTAAAGTTACTATAGCTTGCGGCAACAGCCCCCTTTTGTGACCGCTATTCATTCTTGTAAAGTACTTAAAATGCACGGCGTTACCTCGTCTGCATGACTTTATTTCATATCCAAAAGTTTGACATCTTCTTATTTGAATTACATCCAAATTTCATCGTTAACTTCAATAAGAGTTTACCCAAAACTTTATGAACATAAGATAACGTCATAGATATCGTTATTTAAAGAAATGTGGTAATCTGCGGTGCGCTTTGTGTTGCCCGTAGTTTCGCTTGCGTTAAACTAGATTTTCAATAAATTGATATGCCTCGGCACTAGTTCTTTTTTAGATAAATGGTGCCCTATGTCGTAACGTAATGTAACGTGTATGCGAAATTTCATGATGATCAGTCGAGTAATTAAGGCGTGCAGGCATAACAAACTAACTCACATTCGCATTTATAATATTATAGTCGACTTCAATCCATTAAGATGAAAATATACCTATACAAACCAAATTATGTTAGATTTGTTAAATTTGTCACATAATCACTTACTAAATGAAATAAGTAACACATTTATCCATATTTTCAACGTTTTCACATGATATCTTAGTGTATTTTAAAGCAATTGGCGTTTGATTAATAAATAATCATTTGATTTGAAAAATCTTAGACGAAAAATGAGGTTATTTGTCAGATGAAAAAATATTTATAAATTATGATTGCATAATTCCGTACGACAAAAATCGTTAATGTCGTAAAATTTTTAGTAATTGATAAGTTATTAGATATTTGTTTAACAAAAAGAAAGTTTAAATTAAATTGCAATAAAATACACGGTAATTAGAGGAATTTAAAATTTAAATTATTTATTATTATGTTTCTTCTATCACAGGTATTTTCTACCATATTATATTAGGAAAATACCTGGCCCTTTGGGAGGCTTACACGGAGACATGAGTCCAACGTGAAGAGGCCCTTCGAGAGTTTTAATCTAAAGTGGGATGGAACACCTACAACGGCACTAGCCGTAGCAGGCGTAGGACTATTGCTACATATTATGTACTCTAATACTTCTGGGCTATGGAGATGGGTGTTTGATGGACCGGTATAATGGTAACTATGGATAAAAATCGACGTCTGCCCTGAATACTTTAATAGCATCAATCGGATGGGCAGACGGTGACTCGCCAACTTACTAGATGGGCCCTCTGAATAGCTACCATAGGCATACAAGCCAGCAGCAGGGGGGCATCACCGGTGCGAGCGGCTAGGGGTGTCGAGCGGTGCGGCGCCGGTTTCAACATCACAGGTCTCGTGACAACGTAGACCCGGAGCGGGTTATTTATTATTATATACATTTTGTAAATTTAGTTGCCATTCGTGAGTGTTAGTTTGTGGCCTAAATGAGTACATATGTTTTGACTTTCACAACTTTAATTTTAAGTGGTAAATAACTTTAAAAACTAATAATTACTAATTATTCTTTTAATAATGTAAAATTATGTACCTTGCAAATGTTTTTTTACTGTATATCTACTATATTCTGTTTGATCAACTGCGGACTTCGAATGATGGTCACAATTATAGCGCGGTAAGATATAATTGTAGCAGTGTTTATTTCATTTCTAAGTCTTTCGCTGCATCAAATCGAATGATTCGATTAGGTAATTAATTGATTTACAATTGACGCTACAATTGGACATCACTAAAATGTCTATGGTCATGTCAATGAACCGTTTGTGTACCTTTTGACTTTATTGTATTGAAATTGACAATATATATATTCTTTGTATCACTCAATTAATTCCTTGAATTCATTGAGTGATACATGTTGATCTTTAACATGAATAGTAATAGCAGCACCTCTAGATATGAATTTTATACGACGCACGAAGATTTTATTGGCGTACTAATCAGATATTATATCATACTATTTTAAAGAATACTTCCTTCAACATTAAATGCACCAATCTATCTCAAGATATTTCTAGACAGTTTTGACCAACAACTTCCTTTTTCGTCTTTTACTACCTCTTACTATCGGAGTAAGGGGTGTGTCTCTATCTAAACTATTTAACACATCCCTTCTATACTCAGTTCTTGAATTATTATAAATCATCCGTGTCAACAAATTACCGGTAACTTGTCTGTCTGCCTTGTCTTGTATTTTCAATAAAGAAATCTCTCATAGCAGGGATAACTCCTACATTATGAATAGTATGACAAAAATAATGTGAATTGATACAAAGAACATACCATAGAACTAGTAACATCCACGTGACACGAGCCAAAACCAAATCCTTCTTATTTTGCCAGGATACTAGAGCCACGGCAAAATTCAAAGGGCATTTTTTACTCATGTTCATATCATGTTTTCCTTGCTATTAAAGCCAATTTACATAACACGTTATAACCATTCAGGCGTGGTATCGACACTGAACTTTAAGCAAGCAAGCTTTAGACTTGACAGTTCCAATGCTCTCAAAGGTTATCACTGATAAATTTTAGAAAGTGAACTGCTTGGATACCTAACTCGAGCATTCTAACGCCTTTCGGTATTTATTTTGCCTATCATTGGAACACGATGAATGAATACTTTATAAGTAATACTAGCTTTTGCCTTTGCTCGGGAATACTACTTTTGTAGATGACCTATGTCCTTTTCTGGAACCCTGACGTGTATGCGTAATTTCATGACGATCGGTCGAGTATTTAAGTGGGTGACTATAGGACTGCTACGCAGAAGTCCTGATTTCAATCCCAGGGCAAATTCAATCTCTCTGACTTTTCTAAGTTATGTGCGTATAAAATAGTTCATTGCTTTAACGATAAAGGTAAAATATCGTGAGAAAGACTACATGTCAGAGAGTTCTACAGTTCTGTTTTCGCAAATATGTGAAGTCCGACCCGCACTGGGCCAGTGAGAAGAGGCCCGTGCTCAGTAGTGGGACAGTTTAATACGAGGCTGATATTATTATGTAACTAATCAAGTCATCAATATAACAGCATGCACTTTCAAACTGTCCTTTGTACATTAAACATAGTTATCATCAGTAAACATTATTCTATCACGTTGCATTAATCCATTTCAGCTAATTGAAGTTCATTGTTCCATTATTGGTAATACAGAGCGTGTTTGTACGTACTTCAGTAAATTACCCCAGGTAAAACGGAAAAGGGGTCAAGTGACGCAATTTTCTTCGCGAGAGCTGGAAGTGGCTTTTAAAGCTAAGAGTAGGTAGCTCTACGTTTGTCAATTACTACAGAATTATTTATTTTTGCAACCATTTTGGTTATTTTCTAACTTTTCTTCTACTTCCAAGCAATGGTATACAAGCTAGCTAAAGTTTACAAGTTAAATCCTGTTAAATTAACATCTCGTTTCTGCAATTATTTATTACTAGGCTTATACCCGCGGCTTCACTCGCGTTAATGTATGTTAGATTATGTTAGGATTGGGCACGCCACAATCGTGGCGGTAAGACCCGTTCTTAGAGAGTGGCTGGAGAGGCGTCATGGCGCCCTCACGTTTCGTCTGACGCAGGTGCTGACCGACCACGGTTGTTTCGGTCGGTACCTGTGTCGAATAGGCAAACAGGAGACGCCCGGTTGCTATCACTGCGGTGACTGCCACGTCGTTGTCGAAGACACGGCGTTGCACACATTGGTAGGTTGCCCTGCTTGGGCCACGCAACGCCATGTCATGCACGCGGCAGTCGGTAGAGTCGTCCTCTCGCTCGAGGCTATGGTTCTGTCCATGGTTTCGAGCGAGAGGTCTTGGGATGCCGTCGCCTCCTTCTGTGAGGAGGTGATGTTAGTGAAGGAGGCGGCGGAGAGGGAGAGGGAACGGTCAATCCCTCTCGCTAACCGCAGAACCGGGCGCAGGAGGGCGCGAGACGACCTCCAGCCACCTTGAGTAGAAGCCTGCGGGTGGTGGACCTATTGGGGGTGTCCACCGCCCAATCAGCGCAGGTCCGAGCAGGCGGCGTTCGTATTCCGCGCACGCCTCTCGATGTTGCAAGGGGGACTAGGTCCCCCGCTTTGTCTCTGTTATATTCTGTGTTAATTTGTGAATTTGTCCTGTATGTGTGATGGTTGTGTGGGACCCGCCACGTCCATCGGTGGGTCGAACCTTTGGCGGGGTCGCGATTCGAATGCGAGAGCGATGGCCTCGCCATAAAGGTGTGAGGAACACCGCGGTGGTTTTAGTCGGTTCAGCACAAATCCATCTTAGGGGCTGGATCCCGACATATCCCCATCGCCCGCCCCAAAACCGGCGATGGGGAATGTGAATTGCACATTTCCCCGCGTAAAAAAAAAATGTTAGGATTAGTTTCCGGAGGTTGGGCCTCGAGGTGGCCCTCTCCAAGTCCGAGGCCGTTTGTTTCCACGGCCCTCGGAAACGGCCGCCTCCAGGGGCCCATATCATGGTAGGAGAGGTCCGCATCGGCGTCGAGTCAACCCTAAAGTATTTGGGTCTCTTGCTCGACAGCCGACGGGACTTAACAGCCCATTTTCGTCGTTTGGCCCCCATTCTTCGGGGTGCGGGCCCGCCCCTGCGGAGGGGTAGGCGTCAATGCATTCTCCCACGTAAAAGAAAAAAGGTTAGAATTAGTAACAGTACTTTTTTCTGGATGAAAGGTGCCCTATGTCCTTTTCTATACCCCTGACGGCGTGTACTCGACATTTTATGGTAATCGGTCAAGTAGTTAAGGCGTGAAAGCGAAAACAACCAAATTCACATTCGCATTTATAATATTAGATAGGATATCTTTTATCTAAATAAAAATTGTTTACCTATATAAACACATTTTTTTAATAGACAGTGATACGCATGTCCGTTGCACTGATTGGCCAGCTAAGTTATAAGTACAACAGCTAATCAAATCGCAGAATACAAGTTTGATTTAGACACGTCGTTGATTATCCTTTCAGAAATCCATGTTAATCACAGTTTGCTGCTTTGAATGTGACAGCGCCATGTAAAAACAGTTCATTAATGTGGTCGTAATTGGCACAATTGTAGGTACATATGCATGTATTGCCTATATTGTGTGTGTAGTGAGTAGTGAATAAAGTGACCTAGTCCTTAATTTATCTAATCGATGGTCGATTAGTCAAGATAATGATTTTTGGATGGTTTGAACGGCTCTGTGACTTTTGCCACTTTACATGGTTAATGGTTTGAACTCTCTTTTGACGTTGTGACTTGTTCGATGCCAAAAAAGCGAGCGATATCTTTTATCCCGCTAAGCTAGGGAGCGTAATGTTAAGCGGTTGCCGAACCTTATGAACGCTTGGTACTCTAGCAGCCTAATTTGCTCTTCGTCGATCGTGCTGCCAGTGCATGAAACAAGATCATACTGGTGACAATACCGCACCTGCTTTAACAACCTGGAACTCCTATTCACTGCAGTAAGAGAACACATTAAATTCATTTTAATCAATATGTAAGTCGTTCCAAGCCTCTATGCATCGAAGTTTAAGTAATTACCAAACTATAGCATTTATGTTCTGTAGCCTGTTACAATAATATATTTAAAAATCATACATCATACATAAATACATGTGTTCTAATAAATGTGAAATATGGTCATCGCAAGTGTCAGCTCACATCATAGTTGAAAAATCCACTGCTCTCGAAACTTTTGTCATTTCCTAAGCCTGCATTAATTATATCATATGCATTATCGCAACTTATATAAAAATAATACTAATACTAATAATACATCCCTAATGACCTGACAACATTAAGAATAATCTTTTGTTAGATTTTTCCCGCAACGTTTACTAACGTAAGTATCTTTGTGCAATTATTTTATTTTGTTGCTGCGCTTAAATACACGACGTTAATGGAGTCTGGACTTCACTACAAAAAGAATAATTAGAAAAACTGGACGGGTAATAAATTGCTGTTTTGACATGCAATTACCTGTCAAGAGATAGAAAAGTTTTTAAAGCGAATACTGAAACCAATAACGCTACTGAAACTTCTTAAGATTGAGTATAATCTTTAGAAACATTCACCGTAATCAATTTCGTTTTTATCGTCTTAAAATTGGCATTTCAGAATATCTATCGTACCAATAACAATTTTTTTATGGATATTAACAGCAATAATATATTACTCTAATGTCCGTTCACCGATTAGTGACATACATATGTATAATTGCATTCAGATGTGTTAACAACAGTAGCTATATAGCAACATGTATTTAGTATAGTTTGTGCACCACTATATTCGAATATAATTCAAATTGAATAAAGCATTACTCATAAAAACATTAAAAAGGATAGCTCATCTATCCTTCACAATTTTGTGTGTATCTTCCGTGAACCATCGTTATTATTATCAGGTTTCACGCTATTTAAACCGAATAATAAATCCAAAAATGTTTCCAAAAGAAACGAGGCATTGGATTGTGAAAACCAATATCGGGGTGTCAGCCAACTGAACTGTAAAGTAAAAGCCATAGATAAGGTGACGTAGCATTTACCACAAGAGCTTTAAAATACCTTGGCCCTTCGAACTTAAGCGCGGTACTTAAAATGAATGGGTCAGACCACATATGGAACTTCAGCCGATCCATTGCGCATTTTCCTTTTATATCTCCTATTAGGGTTTATTGCTGAGGATTTTAAGAGACCTGAGGGATTTTTATAGGCTAAGGAATAGTTTCAATTTCCCATTTCAATTACGGCACGAGGGCATGAAGTAACCTTTTATGTTCAAAGGCGAGTTATATGTATAGCACGGTACTTGATATGTCTAGCGTATGGGACAGGAGTTAGTTCACATCCGGAAGCCACAAGACGGTGTCTTAGCAACACTCAAGGGACTTCTTGGAGTGTAATCGCCATGACAGTTTCGACCTGACGATAATTGATAGCGAAACTTTGGACACCAATGGGACTGAACGTTTCTGGGTAAATCTCGAACAATAGAAGTAAACTTTGTTCTTGGAAATAACACGGCTTTCCTCTTTAACTGAAGAACTAATATTTATTAAGACAGACAAGTAGAACAACGTTTTATTTAGAATTTCCGTTTCGAGTGCACTCGCGGCCAAGAGCGCTCAAAAGCGAACGGAGGGTAGACTAAAATAAAATGTTAAGCAAACTTCTAAATAGGCAAGAAATCTGGAAAAGACTGACGGTTTTACTAAAAATTATATAAGCTGTTTAGAAACGTATGGAATAATCTCTTTTCTCTAGGGTCTCGTAAAAGGACAAAGGATTTACCCGTCGGATGGATGGCGTGCGTATATTTACTGATAACAGCTTTCGGCCGCTGTCCCGCCCACGTGAAATTTAATCCTGCGCTTTTAGGAAACTGCACCGTTGTTTGAATACAACATACACTATCATAGTATTCAACTATAATAGCAAAGAACTGGCGCCATCTTGCTTGCTTTTGGGGTATAATTAACTCAATTATGAGTATAATTTTATACTCTGTGCAGTGTTGATAGGCGTACGAATTTTATTATAAGATTTTGGTTTATCTGATAGTAGAAATGTGCGTCATAAATAATTATACCATATTATCTAGCTCGGCAAAATTCTTTTATATTATCTGGAAGGTATCGACAATGTTGTCTATTCGCTGTATATTGTTGTTGTAAGTGGCTTATAGGATTCTTCGGTCACTAGGGCAACTATCAATCTTGCGGGACGTGACTTCACAAGACGTTCCAACTTGTGTTTGCACGTCTTGGGACTCTAGATGCGCTATAAACTAGCTGGCAACGTAATCTCAGCTGCGAATAGATCACTTCGTCGATTCCCTCGGATGTCGTAAAGTGACTGAAGATTTTACATTGGGCCAGTTCCCAGGACGATGACTTCGGAGATTCTGGCAGTGATAAATCCTTAAGCTTCATATAACTGAAAGTTCGTCGGTTAAAAGTACTGAATTTCAAATTTTAGACATGTAATTCCGTAACCCTTTACTAATATAAAAAAATTAAAGTAAATTTGTCTGTCTGTTACCTTTTCACGCCTACACCACCCAACGGATTTGAATGAAGGTACAGAGGCAGTTTAAAACTTGGGAAAGGATACTAGGCTACTTTTTATTCATGAAGCTAGTTCGGAATAAAAAGAAACATATCTATAATTATTGTACCATTTTCTAAAACCCATTTAAGAGGTTTTTAGAACTATAAAGTTATTAACTTCTAGCATACAAGAACGCCTTGTTAGCTTTTATAAACGCTTATATTTTTCATCTCAGTTGTGTAATATACCAAATTGTTGATACGATAGCCAAATGCCGTGTCAAAGGGCAATCGCTGACCAACAGACTTTTCGCTATATCCAATAACCTTCACGATGGCAAATAGAGCTTTCTTCCTGTTAAAATATATCGTTTATTAGAACTTCGGCCTTGGGTGATGAAGGGAATACGCATTCTTTGTCCTAATGTACTTTCAAGATGAATTATTTCGACTATTAAGGGCGTACCCTAAATACGTAGTTTAGTTACTTTCACTTTCTTTAAGTTGCTGTACTCTGGCCTAGTAACTCTGTACGTACTATATGATCAGTACCAAATCCGTAAGCGGGCACGGATTAGTCCTTAATCTACCAAATCTTTCTTTAATCTTACATAAAGTTTATTGCACCGTAAAGGTAAGTAGGTCAAGACGTAGTTTCAGATTTCAAGATATTTTAGGACCGTCCCCAAAGGAGATTCAAGATCTCTTTGATAGAGTGTCTTGTCTACCCTTTATTTTGGACTTCCGGAGTAATTAAAGTTACAGGCTACCTTTTTAAAAATAGCTTTTAATTTAAGTCTCTCAATATTATACTGGCCATCTTGTGAAAAAAGAACCTTTATTTTTACACAAAGGGGTTGCAAAAAGGCATATGTGCCGTCTGACCGTAAGTGGTTACCGTAGTTCATGATGACTTGCAATTTCAAGGGGTTATCGCTTTATGGAAAAAGTTCAGAAGGAATGCAAGGTAAAGGCAAGAGCTAGCTCATTCAAACTTTTTATAACGACGGGCTATTTCAGTCTTATTCTCAAAACTCACTTTGTCTCGTGATAATTCGATGGTGTCGCCGTAACGATGATAATTATTTACGAGGTAAACATTAGCTACAGTTACCGTCATCTTAATCTACGGATTTCTGTCGTCGTCTTTATTCACAATCGTGCATCGCTAATCTTTATTACTTAATGTATAATATTTTCTCGTTACTAATGGGTAGTTTAAAATTTCCTACAGCTAAGGCAATGAAACATTTGTGTGAGGGAGCCGACCTTATTTGAAGGTTTATAACAATCGAGTTAAACTAATAATTAAAATATCATATCCATTGGTCCCATAATGGTTTTTGAATGTTAACTGAAAACTAAAGACTAGTATAAAAATGGATATATTTAATCTACTACCTGTGCAAGTCTCACCTTCTCAGTAACAGCAAGACCCGCATATTCTTCAGGTGCTAGGCAGTCGCCTTTCAGCCAACTTGCTAGCCGACCCAGCTCGCCAAGCATGTTCGACGGAGTCAACGAACTAAGCGCCATTTCTTATTGCACCGTTATTACAGTTTCTAAATTATACCATGGCGGAAACAATTACGGTAGTATTTACTAAGTAATTCAACAAAAATATGAAGTTCAACACCAGACTTTGTTGTTATGGGTAAAGTTTTGACCCTTATTATCAATTCACATATTTTAGTATTTCGCGGAGTACAACCAGTCCGAAAAACTTTTAATTCTGTTTTAGAAAGAGCATATATACATTTCCATTTGTTCCAACGAGAACGCAAAATAGAAAACTTTTCCAATTAGACCCCGCGAAAGAGACCCGTTATTACCAAATTTGACAGAACAAATTTCCCGCGCACGACTTAAGGGCGGTCTACCCTCCACGGCAGCGCGAAGTCAACTGACAATAATCGGGAATCAGAGTTATTTATCGTCAAAATATTCGCATTTTCAAACGTGGAATGTTACAACCAACTCAAGCTATGCTCTATTCTAGCTTCATAAGGTACATTTTGAAACGCCAAAGGGCATAGATCAGATTTTCGGAGCATGCGCGAATGAGAGAGGCGACACTACGATTAAGTCGTACATGCGACAGAGATGGTGGTATTTCCTCAATTTGTATTCTATTTCCGAATTTCAAACACGTGTGTTGTTGTTTGACGTAATAGTGAACCAGTTGTACACACAAGCAACACATTGAGGTAGGTACTACATATGATAGAATTATGTTTACTCAGGATATCCGTCAAAATATTGAACTTGTAAACAATATCTGTATTAATAAACTGATACATTGTAGTAAGTCTAACCTTTTATGAAACTTTTTGGTTGGTAAGTGGCTTATTAGACTAATAATAGTTCAATTATTACTGAACCTAAATCAGGATAAGCATACAATAAGTTATATTTATAACTTGGTTCCTAAAACTTATTATTAAGAATAGTCATCTTCAGCTGGATAAAGTAACAAGAATAGGCATTGCAGATAGGTACACATGTAGATACATGTTCTTGTATGGTCCAATTCTACAGCTGCAGTAGTAGAACCTTTCTGTAACTGAAATTATGTTTTTTTAGATATACTGTATCATGTTGCAGCTCAATATTTTTAGTAAGTAGTTGTGATGTTATAAAATACTGTAAACTTAACATTCAAATCAAAATATATGGTGTATTTTTACCAGTTATTTTATTCTGAACTCCTTTTTCAACATACCAACACTGCAATACAATACATAATGTAGACTTATGAAATCTATACTTAATTAAATAATCACTGACTCATCCAGACATAAATTCATTCATCAATGTCATTGCTCAACTTTTGCTGATAATGTCAGTTTTGTTGATAAGCTAATCACATTAATACTTTGCTTTCTACTTAGCAGCAAAGGAACGCCTGCATCAGATTAGTAATTCCCCCATTACATCTATAATTATAGTATTATTATTGAACAATAGACAATCATCAAACTTTTTAACCATTTTGCTGTCTTATGATACATGCAATAGAAAGTCTATTGTTCTGTATCATATGTGATTCTTTGGGTATAGAGGTAGGAAGAGTGATGAGTGTTACTTTATGTAAATACTAGTCAGATGTTTCTCTAGTATTTATAGCTGTTGGTACAAAGCTTAATTATTGTATTTTAATAATATTAACACAAATACACATTAAGACAATAGATTAATAATGTATGTGATATTAATACACTGTTCATAAGAATTGTAGCTTTCAAACAAAGTAAATAAATAAGAGTTTAGAAACAAATAATTTTGAATAAACTTGAGTAAATAGATATCAATTATTTACGCATTTAGACACAGGACATTAAACGTAAAACCCAGCTTTGTAATAGAGATAAGAGGGCCTGATAACTTCACTAACAGAGACAAAGTATATTCATGACACAGAGATATCTTTTAATCTAAACTTACA
The DNA here is from genome assembly GCA_963675205.1 of Catocala nupta. Taxonomy (NCBI): domain Eukaryota; kingdom Metazoa; phylum Arthropoda; class Insecta; order Lepidoptera; family Erebidae; genus Catocala; species Catocala nupta. The sequence continues at coordinate 22,435,652 of OY776094.1, read as the reverse complement.
ATAATATATTTTTATAAATTCTATAAAAATATAGCTAGCTTACCTATGTTAAAATACCTAATTAAAGTAATCACACAGCATCTAATTGGACATTTTGTAAATAAAACGAGAAATCATGTTTGTCGAACTACTTACGCCTCTAAAATTATGCGACCTGTGTTAAACATTAATGATAAGATTTTCAATATCGTTTTGATGTTATAAATAAATAATCTACACTTACCTTGATATCCATCTCAGCAGGTCACGAAAATCGATAAAATAACCAATTCACATCAAGTCAACATATGTTTTGGAAATATTAATCTTCAAACACTTAAGTCCACAGAGAAAAGATCACGTTAAACAAAGCTAAAAACAGTTACCTAGTATTTTTCTAGTCTGAATTCAACAGATAAAAATCAACACAAACAGAAAAAATCAAACGATTTGTTTGACTTTGATTTCGTTGACATTTATTTAGAGTTTTAGACGTATGTACAAAATATTGTAAAAAGTTATATTTTGAGCATGAATACAGCTATTTCATTCACACAAATTAATAATTGTATTACTGTCTGTCTTCGGCTAATATAAACTATCACTATGTAGTATCTGAAACATATCTTGTGGCGGGCAGTCTAGTGTTATATTTGTTATTATTTAAATTTTCTGCTTTCGTTTTCTACATAATATTTTAACTAAACAAATGTAAAACACAAAGTTTCTCCTGACGTAATTTGTTCGATGCAAATGTTTTTATTGTAATTATATTATTTTTATTATTTTATAGTACAATAGTTAACTATTGCTGTAAAACATATAATAAAGGCGAAAAGAAAATAAAATGTTTGAAGTCCCAGCCTCTTTAGGTGATGATCGACTTGCTCTTGGCAATCAGTATATTGGCCGATACGACTATCGGTGCAATAATCATCGAATCCACATTCTACATGTCAACAATCTCGTTCGCCGGATCCAGATATTTAACTTGTTTATCCTTTTTGGCTTTTACGAGATTCTCGTCTTGAGGAATGGTTGTATCGATGATCATTGCACGACGCGGCGCGGGCGGTCCTATTGGTCTATCACCGCTAATTCAGGTCTATTGGCTACAGCAGTTCTGTCAGTAATGATGGAAAAATCTCTGTACAACATTGCATAGCCATCCCGAGCCCATCGGGTTGGACACATAAGTACCTCTGGTACTTTCGGTTCTACTTAGTTCACAAGATTGTACTTAAGCAAGTTGCTGATATAATCCTCAGTTGTATCTATACAAGTACTCGTCATTGACAAGATGAGAACATCCGGAGGCAATATGCCTGAGAGATTCCCCGGTCTTGTTACAAGCCCGACATATGTCAATTGTGCCATCCTTCGGTAATTGTTCGTCATCCCTATTTCATCCATAATTCTACTGAACCTTCGATTTATCTAAGAATGTCACTAAATCATTTCCAAGATACGAACTGTTTTAAATTTACATTAAGCCTTAAAATGTCTATAAAACCGTTCATGTTTTATCTTTGCTTTACTACTACTACTATTACACCACAGGTTTGCGGATTACTAGGTAATCCTTGGGCATAATACGTTTTTCTAAATTAAAGGTAACTATGTTCTTTTATACTATATGTCCTTTCTTGTGCCCCTGACAACGTGTATGCGAAATTTCATGATGATCGAGCGATAAGTAAAGCTTGAAAGCGAAAAAAACAAAAAGAAGCAAATTGACATTAGCATTTATAATATATTATTAAGATTAACTTCGGACGCCATTAAATTAAAGTACATGGTAATTTGCTTTACCATCAGAATATGGCTTTAGTAAGACCATAAGTCTCTACTGCTAAACATTATCTCAAAATATACTTTGACCAGCAGTTAGCGATTAAATACTACGTAATACGTAATAATACGAGGCATTTTGATATAAGATATGCATTAAAATGTTTTCACGATAAACTGGTAAAATGAGTCTATCTTAACTGATAACTAGTGATTGGCTTTTTCGTAAATAAGAAGTGTGGTACTCGCGTACAAGACTGGTACATGTTTATACAAGTTACATATCCTCCGTCGCTTTTTAGCCCTAATTTACCCATTAAGGTATTCAGGGTTGGCTTAGAGTATTCTATAATATAATATATAATATAATATTCTACCACATACATACATGTATTATTGATTACTAACATAGCAGTTTAATATTAGTTTAAGCACAGTTTTATTGCAATGTTTGCACGAAATATAGAAACAAAATATAGGTATAAAGCTCTAAATTTCAATAAAATATTATTATATTTACTATTTTTGCTGCTTTGGCTAAATCTTGATAAATTAGCGACGTATTTTTAGGATGTTGTATCAGGTAAAAATCACAACGCTTGCCGAATATACTAGTAGTCTTTATACTAAATTATTTTGAATGAATAGAAAAATTATTTGAAAGATTGTTTTTAATATTGATAGAAGATAAAGTCACACGCATTAAAGGCCCATTAACAAAAATCTACTAAAATATACACAAGTACTGACACTTCACTACTTTATCAGCTGTCACCTGCAGTGACGTCTGAACGTATTTGTTTGCGGTCGCTGATTTCGCGATTTTATCAATTTATTTCATTCTTGCAAAGGAAATAGTTTAATTCGTTAACATGACATCAACACTTCCTAGTGATAGAAACGAGGAACGCCGTCGTAGGGTAAGTTTATCAACCTTGAAAATCGCAAGAAATAAATTAGTATCGCGAAAGTATGATTCATTGTTATTGCGTTTATTTGAGAAGAAAATTATGATAATGAACGTTGTTTTGATCACGCCAAAATGTTATTGTACCGGTTTTGTCTTAAAAACGTAAACCAGTATCTTTATCATGTGAGTACAACTGTATTTGTTAGTTTAGATAGTCGGGAATTTTCCAGACTTTATCGAAGGAATTTTAGAAAACTGACAAAGGGAAGGTCGACTACCGTTTATTATTATTTTTGTGCCATCGCATTAGTTAAATATTAACAAATTATAACAGAATCGTATGTTTGTTACTATATTAATTGGATTGAAATGTTATAATTAAATCATCACATGTTTTATTGCATCACCTAATTATATTAATAGCTTATAAAGTGTTTAGGTAGTTATACAGTAAATAATAAAATTTTCTACTCTACTAATAGGACTGTTAAGTTAAATCATTATTAAATTTTGTCTTCTTTAAAATAATAAGCAATAGTTTCTAATTATAAAAATTGTTATTTACAAACAAGTTTCTCATTACCAAGTCAAATCATATCCTAAAATAGACTTCACATTTATAATATATATGAGAAAACCCAGGTGAATCCATTATCAAAACACATTGTTTCTTAATTTGTGAATCAACAAAATGTTTTTTGATCTTATTATAAAAAAGAAGCAAAGATACTCTAATCAAATTTAGAACTAAATTGCAGCCACCTATAATTATAGTTGATGGTATACATCTTTGGACAGTGGCTTACTGTTTATACTTTCCTATAAAATTATAATTTTTAACTCAATGGTATAATTTGCTTTAATATTTAAGTTAAATATTTTAAGGGAACCTGCATGTCACAGAGTTCTCTATAAAGGTCTCAAAGATATATCTGCCAAGATGTATTGTAGCAACATACCGAGAAGTAGCACACGGCCAGAAATGGGACTGTTTATAAATAGGACTGATATTATTATTATAAGATAATTGTAAATCAAATACCTGATACCTAAATAATAAAAACGAGTTCCATTATTATATTATGACTAAGCGGGTATCAAGTTATATCTAGTAAAAGGTTTTATATCTGATAAGACATGATAAAAACAAATAATCAATCAAGTTCTTTGTATAATAATAATGTGATACTTTATCATATGTGTCATCTAATTAGCATTATGTTTGTTGATATACTCAAGTAAAGCCATTTATATAAAAAGACGACAATTTAATATAGAAGATTAACAATTAGTTGAAATAGAAAGTTTGGATGTCCAAATTAAGTTTTTGTACGTCTTTTAATTTTTATTTTAGTTTTTGTTATTTTCTTTGTTATGTTTCATTTGTATTTTTTAATGATTTATTTGTTCATTTTTTTATCCCCAGGTATTTTTATTTAATAATAATTTATAATTGAGTGTATTCATATTGTTGCATAGTAAATATTTTGCGGAAGAGCGGAGTCTCCTAATACTGGCTCTAGGAGACTCCTATCACTAATTTATGTAAACTGTAACACTGTAAAAACAGCATCATTCATATTTAATAATTTCGAAATATTGTTCACTAGATTATATCCTCAACTTGTTCACTTGGACTAAAAGACTAACTTCGAAACTAAGTTTGCAAAGTCATTTACGCAAATCAGTCTATGCATCTGGCATACTAGTTTGAACAAATGGAATAAAATGGAACGTAGCTTTCATTATAAGTTGCAACTCAAGCTACCAAACCGCTGTTCTGTTTATCATATGTTAAACAGAACAAAAACCATTTAACAGATTTAATGTTTGTATAAACAGACATGAAGAAATAAAACATAGATTCAGCAACCCTTCATTAATCAATTACAATTTGGTTTTAGAAATATTTTCAATGTACACATAAAGTTTATTTGCAATTTGTAATACTTTTTACATCTTTGTTAACAGTGTATTATTATTGTATGCAATGTATTAGATTCTAAAAATAGTTGAATGGTTATGTATTTTTTATTATTATAGCTTTATTCTCCACTTAACGATTCTTACAAGTATACATCTGATTATAATCATTTTCTTTTCATTTCTTTGTTTGTGGCCCCTCTATAGGTGAAAGCCTCCTTCATTGTCATCCACCTTTCCCTGTCTTTGGCCGTATACATCAAACTTTTTCCTGCTATGTTTATTATGTCATCTGCCCATCTTTTCTTGTCTTCCCACGTTTCTTTTGCGTTTTGAGCCCTGCCATTTAGTTGTTTGGTAAGTCCATCTTTTATCATTGTACCTTGACAAGTGCCCTGCCCAGTTCTACTTCTGTTTCAAACTAAAATGAAGAGCGTCTGATAATTTAGTTTTCATGGATGTCTGCGTTTCTGGTTTTTTGTGTTTTTCTCAGTTTCAGTAAGTATACTTTGTTCCATTGCATGTTGACAAGATGAAATTTTGGTTTTTACTCTTTCAGTGAAGACCTATGTCTGGCTAGCGTAGGTTAGGCTTGGGAGAAAGCAAGAATCCATTATAGTCTTTTACATATTAGGGATATAGTTCCCTTTTAAAATTTCTTTTTGTGCCCCATATTTCTTCCAGGTTATACTTATTCATCTGTCTATTTCGTTTTCGTTGCTATTTGCATCGAAGGACACCAATTTACCTAGGTAAACATACTCATTAGTATATTCTATCGGGTTTTCTTCTACTTTGATTGTTTTCTTTTGACTGTTTGACATTATTTTAGTTTTGGATGCGTTCATGTGTAGGCCAATTTTTTGACTTTCCGAGTTTAATCCTTGTAGCATAGCTTCTAAATCTATCGCAGATTTACTGAAAAGAACAATGTCATCTGCAAACCTTAGATGTCTTAATTTATTATTAAGTATCCATATGCCTTTATTTTTCCAATTAATGTTTTTGAAAATGTCTCCAAGTACAGATATGAACGGCTTTGGAGACAGTGGGTCCCTCTGCCGTACCCCTCTACCAATTGCGAACACCTTCCCTTGTCTTTCCAGTTTTACTCTACTTACGCTTTTAGAATAGATGTTTTTATGATATTTACATATGTTTTGTTTACATCATTATTTCTTAGAGCAGTCTATATAGATGGTTGTACTATGCTGTCGAATGCTTTCGAATAGTCCACAAAAGTTATGTAAAGCTGTTTATTAAATTCCTTGAATTTCTTTATTATTTGTTCTATTGTATGAATGTGGTCTATTGTATAGTCGTGCTGCCGGAATCCCGCTCGTTCCATTCGCTGATTCCTATCAATAACTGGAGCTATTCTTCTTAGGATGATTGATGAAAAGAGTTTATATATTGTTGATATTAGGCTGATAGGCCTGTAGTTGCTGATGTCGAGCGGATTCCCTGTTTTATACGTATATTATGTTTGATTTGTACCATTGCAGTGGTGCTTGCTCTTTTTTTCCAGTACTAAGTTGAAGAATTCTGCTAGATAGGCAGCCAGGATTGACGCTCCAATTTTCAGGGCTTCGTTTGTGATATTATCTTCGTCTGAGCTCTTCTCAGATTTGTTGTTTAATTTGGGTCACTATTTCTCTTTCTGTTATTGGGTCTCAATAGACAACACCAATGTGTTTCTGCTATATCTTCACCAGTTATATTACTATTATCTTTGTCAATGTCTTGTGTCATATCATGTGGTGGTTTTTCATAAAAAGAAGTACAGAAAGCCGTTGCACATTCTATTATGCCTTCTCTATCTTTGTTTTCGCCCTTTTCACTGTACATGCTTTGTATCCAATTTTTATGAGTAGATAGTTCCTTAAAGGCTCTTTTTGAACTTCGGAAAGTAAACATATTTTTTCTATAATTTCTCTTCTATGGTTAGCATAATCTCATTCAATTGAATTCTTTGTATGTTTTAAAAAAAAATTAGTTCTACTCTCATTTCTTTGGACTTATTCTTCGTAAAAATAAGTTCAGTTCTTCTACAGATTATGTTTTGTGTGTGATCGCTAATGATATTATCTTTGTGTTTGTTTTTTGCTTTTACATCCGTTTTAAGGCTTTTTATAATTGCTTCTTCCAGTTTGTCACTAAACTGAATGGTTATGTATAACAATATATAAACTAATTTACATTTACAGCAGCAATGTGACATTGCTGTGCAAAGATAAATTTTTAAAATTGTACTATCTCATACATATTTTCATTGAAATTAAACTACTATATACGGATTTTATCGCGTTGTTTATTTAACACTCTATTACATAATTTTGAAACTGTTACACTACTATACTATACTATTAAACTTTACTAATTTTAAGCTAATTAAATTATTAAAACTATCAAAAACGACGTTTCGGTTGCTTTTCAGCAGCCATGGTCACGGGGAGACTGAGTCTCCCCGTGACCATGGCTGCTGAAAAGCAACCGAAACGTCGGGGAAAGTGTAAACTTAAAAACAAATAGATTTGATAGTTTTAATAATTTAATTAGCTTAAAATTAGTAAAGTTTAATAGTATAGTATAGTAGTGTAACAGTTTCAAAATTATGTAATAGAGTGTTAAATAAACAACGCGATAAAATCCGTATATAGTAGTTTAATTTCAATGAATAACATTCGCGTAAACAGAAGACAATAACATATTTTCATTTTGATTTTTCTTAGTAAATTTATGTGCACTAGACCTATTTGATTCATTTGAATATTAATCAGTTAGCACTTATTATTTTACTACCATTCTTCAGCTTTCTACCATCTCACCACTCGACACTACTTTATCTGGAAAGCTGGCAACATTTTCTCGCTTTTCTCCAGTACAGTACGTTATCAGCGATAACACTTACGTACCTGAAATGATTTACTTGGCATTGTGTTTATTGAGCGCTGTTATTATCCTTCTTCAAACGAGGTTTACAGATGGTATTCCCATCTCGGCATTGGCTTTTGTTGGTTTAGTTTCCAGGTTGATCTCTGGTCGCAAAGGACGATGGAAAGAATTTTCAGTTGAAACCTTCCAATAATATCATGCACTTCCTTCGCCTAGGGATCGGCGGAGGTGTGCCAGGTTTTTACCGGCCACATCACCACTGTGTTCCTCTCTTTGCTAGACTAGAAGAGGATGAAGAAGTGAGGGGACGCTCCAGCTATCACTGCTCCCTCGAAAGTCCCTTTACCAGTCAAGTTTGACGTGAGCTCGGCTTACCGGGCCTCCTGCTTTTAATTCGCTAATGCATCTCGTTAGACAATGGTTTAGCTAAGTATAGGTACCTACACCTCTGACATTGCTAAAGTCCATTAATATCAGTTATTACTTACTATCAGGGGACTATGTATATGTTTTGTTATTAAAAAAATTAGGTAATAATGTTATATAATAGCGATACTAATTTTATAATGAGAAATTAGAAACGACTATTTCTATATCATTACATAATATTACAGTACAACAACAATAATAAGTAGTAATATAACAATAGTGAAACTAAGCAATTCTTAAATACAGTAGTGATTAAAATAATTACCGCATATTTTAATACCAGTTTCTGCGTGTGGTTTCTTTCTTGTGAAACTCACAGAAATGCATAGCAAGTTAAAAGTAATGCTATGAGTTAATTCAGGACATGGTCTGTCTTGCGAGATGACCTCCAGCCACCCTGAGGTTTGACCTGGGGGTGGTGGGCTGTGTGGGCCTGCTCGCCACCCAATCAGCACCAGGTCCGAGAGGCGGCGTGGGTGTTCCCACGTGCGCCTCTGTGTCGTATCTTTGTCCAGGGGGACAGTGGAGGAAGTATTTTTGTGTACTGGCCGATACCACGGCGGGGTCGCGATTGTATGTGAAAGCGATTCGCGTGGCCTCGCCGTCTATGGTTATATCGAGGAATACCGTGGTACGTTTAGTCGTTATTACCGGGGTATCTTTTCTCCGTCGCCCCGCGAAGAGATATGCGTCAAAGAATTTCCCCACGTAAATATACAGGGTGATTTTGAAATCATGTAATTCCTTTTAACCACGCATTCTACTGGTGATATAGAATAACCCTGACCATATTTTTATTTAATTAGATTTATTTTTTTTGAAAAATTATTATTCCGTTTTTTTCTTGAAATTGTGTCAGATAGTCATATGTTAACGAACCGAGGCAATTTTAATTTTTTACTAATTAAAATAAAAAATCATATTAATAATTAATGTCGTAAATAATAACGGGCGGTCCTTTTTATTGCCCCTTATTATTTACGACATCAGTTATTGTTATGTTATTATTTTTAAATTAGTAAAATATTAAGATTGTGTCAGGTGGTTAAAATATGACTATTTGAAATCATTTCATGAAAAAAATCTGTACTCTAATTTTGCCGAAACCATTATTCTAATTAAGAAATAATATGGTCAGGGTTATTCTATATCACCAGTAGAATGCGTGGTTAAAAGGAATTACACGATTTCAAAATCACCCTGTATATATAATGGTCTGTCTATGTGCCAAGTTTCATCCAAATCCTTACTCCCTTTGTTTGTTACGGCTTTCAGGCCTTAACTACTCGACCGATCACCATGAAATTGCGCATACACGTTGTAAGGGGAAGAGAAAAATACATAGGGTACTTTTCATCCAGGAAAAAGTTCAGTCACTAACCTAACCTACATTTACACGGACGAAGGCGCGGCCACAATCTAATATTACATAAAAGTAAAAAAACAATCAGGATCTCCTATTTAGAAGAGCCTAAAACAACGACTTTTATATTTTGTCTGTTTATTTCAGTATCACGCGGAACCATTTTTTTTAATGCAGCTTACATATATTCGTGGAAATTTCATCGAATGTGCAAACACTTGTGCACTATAATACCTCCTGCGCAGATGGCCAGTCTCCGTTAGGACTAGCTGCCATGGCCATAAACTCTATATTAGCTGACGGGTGCGAAGTGGCGGCCTAAGGCTAGTCTGAAATAAAAGCACTTATTGCAACTGCACTATTAGCGAATCCTATAGCACCGTGGACGGTGAAACATAACAATGTAGGTTAAAATGCCTGCACGCGAAACGCGCGTACTTTGGGGACGTTCTTATATCACGTAACGCTAATTAGGCGAAGGGGGAACTGTTTAATGTCACTTAGAGACGGGAATGAGCTGAATAAATGTCACATAATATTTTGTAACGAAATAAGTTATGAAGCCATACTTTAAATGCGGAAGTGACTGTCTTATTTGCCACGTAAGGATAAAGGAAATTTGGGGGAGGCTTATGGTAACTTAAAATGCGAACTAACGTGCTGCAGTTAGTATTATATACTGGCGCCGAGTCCATAGGCCTAGGGTGCTCGAGCCCTTATCATTCGGACCTCAATGGCATTATCGGTTGGACCAACTCTTAATAATTTAACCTAATATATATTTTTATACACATTATACCAGCAACTAGTAAAAGTGTTCAACAATAGTAGATAAAATTTTCAAAATTTATAAAAAATAGTGTTTTATAAAAATGAACACCGCGATAAAATCCGTATAGAGTTGTTTAATTTCAATGTATAACATTCGCGTAAACGTAAAACAATATTATGTAATATTATAAATGCGAATGTGAGTATGTTTGCTTGTTACGCTTTCACGCCTTAACTACTCGACCGATCATCATACAATTTTGCATACACGTCAGGGGTACAGAATTCGACACAGGGTATGTTTCATCCATAAGAAAGTACTTACTGCTCCCGAGGAATTTACATTTATTTACAAATCTAGGTCAACGCGAGCGAAGCCGTGAGCAAAATCTAGTAATCTATATAATACTATATGATATACTTTTATCCCACAGTTTTACGGAAATATGCAAATTAACATATTAGACTGAGTCACAGCGAAGGATAGCCGCGTTTAAATAGTACGTTTTATTTATGCAATTTGTGGTAATGGTGTCATTTACCAAGTAGTCAATGCCTTTAAAAATAGTACTGCAGTTATGATGTGTAAACGAGACAATACTTCTATGACAAACGTTCGTCATACTGAATCTGAGTAAGACACATCCAGATTTGAAACAACTGCCTATTCGTGCAGCCCTCGCATCATGGACTGATGTAGTGATATCACGTATCACAACAATCACTCATAGATGAGTGCTTCTCGGTACTTGGCGACAAAGTATAAGCAGAGAACTCAGTCGCCAGGTATTGAGCCTGCCGTTATTTTTGCGCGTTGCATCGACGTCAGTGTTGAACGACACAGTGAGAAAGCATTTAGTAGAAAATCTATACGTTTCTACAACCACTTACAAACGTCGGGAACGGTACGTGCCGTGAAAGTGCAGTATTGAAGAACGAGAAAGCGCCCGATCGATGACTTTAATTTTTGATGAAGTTCTGAAGTTTTAAGCCAGGTTCTTTTTATGTTATGTAATCCAATGTTTCATAAACTAACCTAGATACCTTGAAAAGTAACTATGTAGTTTGTATGTCTTGGCAGTTATTATGAATACATGTGTATAACTACAAAGATGTTTTTTGTTATACGGTAATAACAAACGCCAATTATTTTACAAATTAATGATGTCAACCACGTCATAATATAAATATGATGCATCAATGTTATTATTTAATGCATTTTGAGGTTTTCCTACCTTTATATTCTAAAGTACATTGGAGTCAGCGTTCTAGTCTAAACAGATTCGACTTAATATCAATTTTGTAATTATGAATTATATGTTTTTAACCAAATGTCAGAATATTAAATAGTACTGACTCCTAGGGTTCAAGGCCTTTCAAGTTCAATATTTTTATGCACAGCTGGTATGATAGATAGGCAAGCAGGGTAAGCTCCATAATTGGATCTCGCTCCATCCTAAAACTTACCTCGAACCAGCACTGGGCCTTAAGGCTCTAAATCGATGGTTATAGATAGGTATAACAATCAGGATCGGTTTTTAGTACTTGTATAGACATAAAACCTAACATATTATACTATTATTAATATTTATTCAGATGTTATTAACTTATAATTAATAGAATAATAATTATTGTAATTTAATTTATGAATAAACTAATACCTACGTAAAAAAATCCGACGATGGAATTAAAATGAGTGAATATCAATAATAATAATTTATATGTAATTTAAATGTAATCGAAAATTATTTCATGTTTATTATTATTAATTTGCTGTATTTTTAATATCAGTATTAATTAACATTTAATACCGGTCTTAATTAACATGGCTTGATGACAAAACATAGCGATCTTATAATAGACTTAAGACCACAACATGTAACTTGTTTGACAAATAGACAAGTTCTATTCTACTTATTCTATAATAATAAAATCGTATTAGTAGCGCATCGAATTCTTGTCTGTACGAAAACAGCTATTCATAGTGCCAGTTGGAACCGATTTCACATTATTATGGAAAATATTATAAAGAACTGTCAGTCATATAGGTGCCCTCACGATATTTTCCTTTGTCGTTAACGTGAGTGATACATTTCTATGTAAGACGCCCATGAACTTAAATTAGAGGAGCGAGCTAAATGTCCAGCGATCTTCTCACGAGGAAACGAAAGTAAACTAACGGCAATTTAAACTGTATAAAATTATCATTTTATATCGTAGCGGCTTCGATCAATTCAATGGAGTTCACCGTCTTATATGGTGTACCATGATAACGGTTAAGCATAATAAAATTAATATAATTTCATCCCTGTTTAAAAACAGTCCCGCTGCTGGAAATGGAACTTTTCAGAGTTCTTATTACAAAAAGGGTGAAGCCATAATCAATCAGACTATCAGCTGGTTGGCTGACTTGACACATCTCGACAATATTATGGATAACTCTCAGACATGCAAGTTCTTTCAGGTTGTTTTCGTTCACTATTTAGGACGGTAAACTTAACTATTCTACGTTAAGCATAGCAACTGTTTTAACCTGTCAACTTAACCATCTCGAAACATATTAATAAAAGTATCATTTGGACGTCGGCGTCCGTACGCCAATGGACAGTTTTAATTGCTGACCATATCGATGTCGAATTAATTATATCACTACTATATTTTGCCTGCGACTTCGCTTACGTTAATGTAGATTCTGACAATTTTGTTTTGCTAGGACAGAGTACTTTTTAACCCCCGACGCAAAAACGACGGAGTGTTATAAGTTTGACGTGTCTGTGTGTGTGTGTCAGTCTGTCTGACTGTGGCACCGTAGCTCCTGAACGGATCAACAGATTTTAATCTTGTTTTTTTTATTTGAAAGGTGAATTAATCGGGAATGTTCTTAGTTATGTTTGATGAAAATCGGTCCAAGATGACCGCCGCCACAAAATGGCGGATTACATATTTATTAACTCCCTCAATATGGGTATCAAATGAAAGGGCTTGACTAGTAGAATATTATACACTATGATAAATTTCAAATCCAAGGTGGCTGCCACCACTAAATGGCGAATTACATTTATTTTCACAACTCCCTCAATATAGTTATCAAATGAATTTTGTGTCAGAGATTTTTTTTTGTAGTTGTTCTTTTCTGTACCCCGGACACACGTATGCACAATTTCATAACGAGCTGTCCAGTAGTTCATGAAAGCGTAACAAATAAAATCACATTCGTATTTATAATATAACATATATTAAATAAGGATAACTAATATATTTAATAAACATACATCTTATTAGTTATTTATATTACCTTCATAAAATATTTAACGAATCGAAATATCGTGTCCTCACCGCTAACCTCCACGACCTCGGATGCCCTTGTTATTGTTCATATTGGTTATAAGGCTGTTTTATTTTGACGCAGGTGCTACTAGGCCCCTTGCCTGCTGGTTTCCTCCGGGCAGATGGCACAGGCGACACTGTGGACGCTGACTACCAAGCCGCACTTGCGTTGCAGCAACAGTTAAGCGGCGCTACAGTAAGTATATTTATATTTATTTAAAAGAAGTCTTCCTAAGTAAGGTAATAAATTATGCACTTTGTAATATACATATAAAGTCTCACGCCTGTCTCAGAAGTGGTTGGCAGTATTTCATCCGCATGTCACCAGCAATGGTTTTGAATCCTCATAATGAGGGGTGAGCTTATCACCCTCGATTGGCCACAATTCCAGACTTCGTGCTGCTACTGTGAATTTTTAAAATGTAATTTCTACCGGGACAGGCAAGGTGCTACAATTTTGTCAAAGTCAAAATTCATTTATTCATTTAGGTAACACTTATGAACGTCAATATTTATAATTTAGTGAGTTTAATGAGTTATTGAATTTTCTGTCAGTCCCGGGAAACGGAGCTTATATACAGTCTCATATTTTGTCTAGAATTTCTCAGCAGCGTCGTGGTTACTGGGTCTGTACCTGCTAGAGGGCAAGGATATCCTTTCTTATGTAAGACCTAAAAGCATAGATGACAAAATGTGGGTATACTTAATACAAATCTGCCTTCACCTTCGGCGATATAGACTTGAGATTATATATTTATATAAGCGGAAGAAAAATAAATGAGGACTACATTAGATATTATGTTTATTAACCGCAGCCACATAATAATACCATTTTATGTCGAAAGTGTTTACCTGTGTTTCTGAAGGTTAGTACCAGAATAGATTTAGATAATAAATGTTGTGCAATTAATTATCATTGTCGTAAGAATACATTTTTTGTATAGTCATAGAGGTTAGTAACTATTTAAATCCGGTTTCTGTAGTTCTGACATTGAAACTCGTTAGGTTGATCTGTTTCTTATACAATTTGGTTTGGTTTTCGACTATAAGTAACATATGCTTGAAGTTTCTTTTAGGGAGTAATTACTTTGAAACGTGGTTTCCCATCAAACCACTTAAGTTATAAAAAAAAGGAAGCTGAAGTAACTAGAGATCCTGGTCATATCTAGTGAAAGACTTATTTTCGTTGGCGCAAACGAGTCTTACGGCTTAAATTTGAAGAACAAGGTAATCCGTCAAAGTACCTACCTTAGTCATTGACATGGCTTGCTCAATATTGTAAAATCAAAATGTATTTAACTACCACGGAGGCTTAGTAGTAAATGCGTCTGCTTTGCATGAAGTCTTGCATTCAATTCACGGGTCAGGCCAGCAAATTACTAAAAATGGTATTTCTATTATAAAATTTTCATTAGTAGTTGGAAGTTAGACGCACAACCCCGTACAAAGCCGTTCATCAGGCGCCTAACCTCTCTCCGGTTGTGGCGGATTACTATCCCATCGGACTATGACAGTGAGGGAATAGAGAGTGCATTTGTGTTTGCGCACATACCTATGCAGTATAACATCTGCGCAAATAGCAATTTCCTGCTAAGAGCCGCCGTGTCCAATATTCGATCTGGAGGACATTATAATTTTTATAAAATGGTGTACTTATAATAAAGAATAATTAATATATTTATCTGCTTATGGAGAAAGTAAATAAATATCTGAAACTCATTGGCAAACTCATAAACTTGGCTCAGTATTGTCCCATCAATTGTTTAAGAGCCCGACATGTGTCCAATAACATCAATTGTTTGATAAAAGCGTAATACCAATATATACAATAACTCTATAAAAATATGTGTTGTTTTGACTCAGATGCCACCAGCCGGCCCACCTCTGACAGCAAGGCTCAGCATCACAATAGCGCAAGCCAAGCTCTCCAAAAATTACGGTAAGTCAGATCAAATCAAAATATCTATTCATTTATGTTACACAGAAAATATGTTTATTTAACACATACTACAAACACGTAATAATAAGCATAAAATAAAAAGAAATAGAGGTACATATACAAAAATAAACTTAAGCGGAACAAAACTAAAACCAAAAACTTATAATGTGAATGTCTAATCAAAATAGGGCCCAGTTCAACATATGTCAGGCGAAAGTCTGACGCTGGTTTTCAATTGGGCTCTTGTTACACTAACTAAACCATAATATTAATTTAGTTAGTCATAACAAGATACACTATAGCATAACCATGGATCACGAACAAATGAACATAACACAAAGTTGTGTGACAGCGGTCTGTCCACACTACGCATTGAACATTTTTGACTCAATATTTGCATAGTAAAATGATTACAAATCTATACTCATATTATAAAGCTTAAGAGTTTGTTTGTTTGGTTGAACGCGCTTATCTCAGGAACTACTGGACCGAATTGAAAAATTATTTTAGTGTTGGGTAGCTCATTTATCGACGAAGGCTATATAACATCACGCTACGACCCACGGGGGCGGGGCAGTAATCATAAACGCGGGTGAAACCGCGGGCACATCTAGTGTATCTATCTAGTGTATATCATTCAAAGATACCCTTGTACGTTAATCTACAGAGTGTATTAAATTTGTTTTAAAAATAAAGCTACTAAGATGATCCCATTTAAAAACCTCAAAATATGACGCTTATTAAACTTTGACCGCGGCGTCGCTCGCCTTAATGTAGATTTTGCCAATAAATGTCTATCCCTTGAGAACAGTACTTTTGTTCTGGATATCCTACATCCTTTATTTTACCCCTGACTACGGGTATGGGAAATTCATGATGATCGGTCGACTAGCTAAGGCGTGAAAGCGTAACAAACAAACAAACTGACATTCGCATTTATAATATTAGTTACGATGTGCGACGCTGTCATTCAGCACAGGCCACAGGCGTCAATGCTCTTAAAATCACCCATTTTTGAGAAAATCTAAGATAATCCAAAATGCCACATTTAAGCAAAATCGAGCAGCCTGCTCTGTCCTTCCAATCTCAAACTTAAGAAATAATATTAATAGCACGACTTGCAGTAAAACTCTTTCCTACGACTGAACGTATCGATTTCTATCGATATTAATTGTACCTACTTAAATTGCTGCCCGATGTCCATTTATAGTTCGCCATGGCATTTTAAAGTCATGAGTCATGTTATATCTAAATAATATGTCATTTATTTACGACAACAACGTGTTGTCCAAAAACATGTTTTGATGTGACGCGTTTTGTGAACGAATTGATGTTGTATAGAATAGCGCGATACGAATACGCATTAAGATTTTTTTTGTTGTTGATATCTATACTAATATATAAAGAGGTAGATTTGATTTCTTGTTTGTTTGTAAGAATTTAACTAAAAACTACTCAACCGATTTTAAAATTCTTTCAACAATAGTAAGCTGTATTATCACTGAGTCACATAGGCTACATTTTATTTAAAAAAAGTAGTGTTACCAACGGTTTATACATGGTGGTGGTGTCAGCCTTCTTTATTTTCTTCTTCCAAGAGTTGTTCCGAATCTGAGTGTTCATTGTGTCCGTTGTTTGAAAGTTTGTAGAATCCCCCGCGATGTAGGAATTATACCTAATGCTGGAGTTGTCGTTCATAATGAAACATTGAATTGAATGTATTTATAATAATGGAATTTCCTTATAGATAGACATATATAAAAGCTTCTATTTCCCCGAAGTATAAATATTAGTGTATATTTTGTTACCTAGGATTTTCGATTGCAAGTTTTTTTTATTTATACAGGGTTACAGGAAAAGTCGTGCTAGATCCGTTAACGGCGTGGAGTACCCATCATTTCTGACTTATTTCACTATGAAACACCCTACCCTAAACTTAACCCTTTTCGAGATATTCGACTTTTAATTTTTTTATCGAAAATTGCCAAATTGTAGGCTACTAAATTAAATTTTGTTGATTTTGTGTGTCTTATTATTATTATTATTGCATTTTTAAATGTGTAATAAGATGTTTTAGGACGACAATCATTAAAATAGTGCATAAGTTAATTGAATAGGCCGTAGTAGACAAGTGAAAGTTAAGAAATTTAAAAAAATATTAGAAAGTTTATTTTTCTCTAAGGGATATCTAAAAAAAATATTATGGCAGTTGTTCGGCAGATGTGTTTTAAAATATCTACGTTTCATCAGCTATCTAACGAGGTATAACAATCTAGGGTTTTATTTAATTTCATTGAAAAAACTTAAGTTTCATAGGCGACAGTGGAGAAGAAAATTAATACTTAGCCCTAAAAAGTAAAATAAAACAATAAGTAAGTATGAAATGTCATTTATTAAATCAGGTTTTCACACAACTTTTTCTTGCTCTATAATTCATGTTCAACATGGTCGCCTCTGTTTCTAATACATTGTCGCATCCTTCTACGGAGACCAGTCTTCACTATTCCAGTGGTCAACGTTGTCCTCATTTGATTTGCTGCATCCACAATCCTTTCTCTTAATTCTTCCACAGAGGAAACTGGATTTGGCTCGCTGTAAACAAGTCTTTTTATGCGCCCCCACACATGAAAATCCATGGGGTTAGATCCGGGCTTCTTGCTGGCCATGGCAACGGTCCACCTCGACCTATCCATTTGTTTGGATAATTTGTGTCGAGCCAGTCTCTGACACTGCTCCTGAAATGGGCAGGGCAGCCATCATGTTGAAACCACATGTCCCTGATCAAGTTAAGTGGTAGATCATCCAGCAAATTACTCAAGTCTCCTCTTAAGAAATGTTCGTAGCTTTCCCCATTTAGATTGTCCGGGAGAAAGTAAGGTCTAATCAAATGATTGGAGATAATGCCCATCCACACATTTACGCTGAATCTTCGTTGGGACCCCTTCACTCTTTTCTTATTGGGATTCCTTAGTTCTTTTGGGGCCCGGTAATGGGCGTTGTGATAGTTAGTTATGCCATCTTTATCAAATTTGGATTCATCTGTCCACAAGATATTTCTTAGAAAATCTGGGTCTTCTACGTCGGCATTTAGCATAAATCTGCAGAAGTCCAACCTTCTCGCAGGGTCTCCTTCTTCAATAGCATGTACCGGCGTGTAATGGTACGAGTATAGGCTAGTA
Organism: Catocala nupta; assembly: GCA_963675205.1. Lineage (NCBI taxonomy): Eukaryota > Metazoa > Arthropoda > Insecta > Lepidoptera > Erebidae > Catocala > Catocala nupta. The sequence goes on along the minus strand of OY776094.1, from coordinate 22,417,146 downwards.
TGCACTATAAACCACACTTTCCATTGCGAAAGTCCCAGATCACGGGCAACAATATTAGTGGAAGTAGTCGGATCCGCTCGAAAGCGTTGCACTATCTCATTGTCCTGTTCTTCATCGTCATCAATTCGTGGTCTTCCCATGTCTGTATTTCGTTTCAAAACAGAGCCTGTTTCACGAAGTCTTCGATAAACTCTGTCAAAAACGGCCACATCCGGTACTCGACGACCGGGGTAGCGAGTTATGTATTCGTTGCGAGCTTGCGCAGACACACAATTGCGGTATCCGTAACAAATAAGCATATCAGCATATTCCTCAGGTGTGTAGGACGTCATCTTCAACACTTCCGTATCACAAGTACAAATCAGTGTCCGGTTAACAAGCACAGTAGTCACAAAACAGAAGAAATAGTCCAGAATCACAGCCAAGTTGAGAAAAAGAGCAAAGCGATATCACATCTACTATGTACAAAGCACAAAAGCAGACTGACTACCAAAACAATATCCCGTGTTGCATTGCCAGCCCTAACCGGGCTCTACACATATTTTCTTTCATTAACACCTACATAAATCGTAACTTGTCTCGCTCGCAGGGTGCGTCTTAACTTGAAAGACAATAGGCGCGGGACCGTTAGAACTGCTACCTGGAGCGTCCAAACTACTTTTTTTCCACGAAATGTAATACAAATCCTAGATTGTTATACCTCGTTAGATAGCTGATGAAACGTAGATATTTTCAAACACATCTGCCGAACAACTGCCATAATATTTTTTTAGATATCACTTAGAGAAAAATAAACTTTCGAATATTTTTTTAAATTTCTTAACTTTCACTTGTCTACTACGGCCTATTCAATTAACTTATGCACTATTTTAATTATTGTCGTCCTAAAACATCTTATTACACATTTAAAAATGCAATAATAATAATAATAAGACACACAAAATCAACAAAATTGAGTTTAGTAGCCTACAAATCGGCAATTTTCGATAAAAAAAATAAAAGTCGAATATCTCGAAAAGGGTTAAGTTTAGGGTAGGGTGTTTCATAGTGAAATAAGTCAGAAATGATGGGTACTCCACGCCCTTAACGGATCTAGCACGACTTTTCCTGTAACCCTGTATACAACTAAGGTGGCAAACAAGCATACGGCCTCTACCTGATGGTAAGTGGTCACCGTAGCCTATGGACGCCTGCAATACCAGAGGTGTCACTTGCGCATTGCCGACCCTTTAGGAAAAAAATGGAAGTGGGAAGGAGAAGGAGCCGGAAGGGGGAACGAGGGTGATTGGGCTTCCGGCACTCTCAAATATCGAATAGAGAATATAGAATAGAATAGAAAACAAATTCAATTCCGTCTCCCAGGCACAGTGCTAGACTCTGTGCTGCTGTTGAGAATTTCTCGATAGAAAGACAAATAACACAGCATGATCCAGGCATCCAGTCTGTGACCTCATGCATAGCAATCGCCTGCACTGCCACCATGCCACTAAGGCAGTCTTAAAATTAAATCTATTACATTTTCCAGTAACAGAATATAGATTACCGTTTTAACTAGTGATGACTAAACTGGTTTGACAAAAAATATATTAGATGCTAATAACTGTTTAAATTAGTGATCGATAAACGAGTTGGATTAACTTTGAATAAATATTGAACGTTCTGATATAAATACCATAGCGTCATGGCAAAATCATATCACTAAGAAATGAAGTTTAGACAACAAGTGTATCACTGCCATCCCGTAAAGCATTATTATTTTATACAGGGGAAAGAGACAGCTAGTTACAGGGTATATAGCTATGTCATGTCCTCAAACTGGTTTTTGTTAATTACCATTCCTGTATCACGGTTCAAGTAATATATTTCTGGAGACTTTACTGACTAACAATTGATACGAAATTACACACAGGAAAATAATCTCTGGATCACACAAATAATTAATAGTTCGAGAAATATCTTCAAAAAATAATATGTTTATGTAATTTGAGTATTATAATTTATAAATATTAGATCACAAAATCAAAAACAACCATACTTCAAACTAGATATATTATAGAGGTCAACATATCTAATTGCGCAATAACATTCGTCATGTGGTTTCTAGTTTTTTTTATTATTAGTATGGCGTACCTCCTTTTTTTTTTTTTTTTTTACGTGGGGGAATGCAGTGACGCATATCCCTCCGCGGGGGCGGGCGGAGGGATTATGTCGGACTCGCCGGGGTAAAAGAAAGATGTTGAAAAGATAATGTACCTCCCGGAATACCGACTAAACCTACCACGGTGTTCCTCGACAAAACCACTATCGACGGGGCCGCGCGAATCGCTTTCGCATGCGGTCGCGACCCCGCCGAGGTTACGGCCCGCCGTGTAAAACGGCAGGCCACTACGCGAAGAGACCTACCCAAAGGACTCACTTCTATAATATACCCTACTGTCCCCCCCCTAGAGGGGAGACGGACTCGAAACAGAGGCGCGCGTGGGAACACGCACGCCGCCTCTTGGACCTGGTGCTGAACGGATGGTGGGCAGGCCCACAAAGCCCACCACCCCCAGGTCAAACCTCAGGGTGGCTGGAGGTCATCTCGCGCCCTCCGGCGCCCGGTTCTGCGGTTGGGGAGAGGGTTTAAACGCTCCCTCTCCCGCTCCGCCGCCTCCTTGATGGAAATTACTTCCTCGCAGAAGGAGGCGACGGCGTTCCACGACCTCTCACTCCGGACCATAGACTGAACTACGGCCGGGAGCGAGAGGGCAACCGATCCGACTGCCGCGATCAACTCACGGCGCTGCGATGCCCAGGCGGGGCAAACCGCCAAAGTGTGCAGCGCCGTGTCCTCAACAACGTCGCGGCAGTCGCCACAGTGGTGACAACCGGGCGTCTCTTGCCGGCGTATACGACACAGGAACCGGCCAAAACAACCGTGGCCAGTCAGAACCTGTGTCAGCCGGAAGGTGAGGGCGCCATGCCGCCTCTCCAGCCACTCCTCAAACACGGGACTTACCGCCACGATCGTGGCGTGCCCGGCACTAGGGTGCACAAGTCGCTCCTTCCAATTAGCCACTAGGACCTGGCGGAGCTCGGACCTTGCCGCCTTGATTGCGGCAAAACCCGGTCCCTCGCCCCGAGCTAGCGCCTCCTGGCGCCAACGATAGAGCGACGCCAGGAGCGCCGCTTCCAGGTCCCATGGCATCGATCCGGCGAGGAGGCTCGCAGCCTCGAACGAGATCGTGCGGTAACCTCTAATCAACCTGACGGCCATGGCGCGCTGTGGAGCACGAAGCGCCGTGATGTTACGGGCCGTCAGGTTGTTTGCCCACACTGGGGCCCCATATAGGGCCATGGACCGCACGACCCCCTCGTAGAGCCTCCGGCAGGAGGTGCTTGGCCCCCCAAGGTTGGGCAGCAGGCGCGAGAGCGCGCCTGCAGCGCCCCGAAGAATGGGGGCCAAACGACGAAAATGGGCTGTAAAGTCCCATCGGCTGTCGAGCAAGAGACCTAAATACTTTAGGGTTGACTCGACGCCGATGCGGACTCCTCCTACCATGATATGGGCCCCTGGAGGTGGCCGCTTCCGAGGGCCGTGAAAACATACAGCCTCGGATTTAGACAGGGCCACCTCGAGGCCCAACCGCCGGATACGACCAACGACTTGTGCGACCCCAGCGGTCGCCAGTATGGCCGCCGCCCGGTGCGACTTACCCCTCGCCGTGACAAGCGTGTCGTCGGCGTAACATATGACGCCGACACCACGGAGGAGCGCACCTCGCAGCACCCAGTCGTAACCGATGTTCCACAGGAGCGGACCCAGAACCGATCCCTGTGGAACACCGCACGACATCTCTCGCCGACTCCAACCGTCGTGACCCGGGTAGACGACTACCCTCTCGGATAAATATGCCCCGACTATGCGGCGGAGGTAGGTCGGCACACGATGGAAAACGAGTGCCTCCCTAATGCAACTCCAGGGCAAGGTATTGAAGGCATTCGCGATGTCCAAAGACACCGCGAAGACGACCTCGCCCCGGGACACCGCGTCCTCCGCCAGGCTCCTCACTTGCAGAACTGCATCGATTGTTGAGCGCCCGCGGCGGAAACCATACTGGTTGTCCGCCAGATCCGGACCCACTGAAGAAAGACGCTGGACGAGGCGCTCCGCGATTATAAACTCGAACAGTTTAGCCACCTCGTCCAGCAACACAATGGGCCGGTAGGCGGACGGTCTGTCCGCCGGGCGCCCTTCCTTCCTGATCAGGACCAGTTTCCCCACCTTCCACTGACGTGGAAACTGGCCCTGCTGCAAACACTCGCTGAGGAGCCCCCTGAGTCGGGGCGCGAGCTCCTCGAGGACCAGGGCCAATGCACGACCTGGAATGCCGTCGGGCCCTGGGGCGGTGTTTTTCGAGCGAAGTCTCGACACCGCCGCTCGCAACTCTACCTGGGTCACTTCGGGAACCACGTCGTCGTCAAAGTCCACGCTGGACGCCATGGAAGGCGGAACCATCAACGGAGGAGTGTGCTCCGCCCGTGAGGGAAACAGAGCGGCCACCACCTCCTCCACCAACTGTGGCCGGAGACTCTGGGACAAGGGGGGCGCCCAGGGGCGAAGCTTGCCCCTCACCATAAGGTATGGACGCCCCCAGGGATTAAGGTCCAGAGTCCCCAGCAGCTCTTGGCGGGCCAGATCCTTGGCCCGCTTGATGGCTACTTTTAGCGTACTTTTGGCCGCTCTGTAGGCCTCGTACAGTTCCGCCTCCCTGGCGTCGAAATCGGGAGGGCGGCGACGCCTCCTGCGGAGCCGGATGTACTGGCGTCTGGCCGCCACGCAAGCGTGGCGCAGGTCGGCAATATGTTCCGACCACCAGTACACCCGGCGCCTGGTTGGAATATTTGCAGGTACTCTAGGCATCGCCGCATCGCAAACTTGCGTTATGGCCTCCCGGAACCACTCGGCCTCCATCTCAACATTGTCAGGCCTGGCCGGTGCTGGCACCCAGGCCTGAACGATGGAGGCTTCCAGGAGGACCTCCCGATTTAGCTTCTTTAAAGCCCAACGCGGACCGCCCCCAATCGGGGCCCTTGGGGCTGGGGGGTCGGAGGTCTGGGCGGAGACGTCGAACCGAATATAGCGGTGGTCCGACAGCGTCTCCACCTCCTCGACGACGCGCCAGCCTTGGACACGGCGTGCTAGTGCGGGGCTGGCAAAAGAGACATCAATAACTGACCCGCCCCGCTGACGCACGCACGTGTGCACTGACCCACGATTGAGGACTAGCAGGCCGTTTTCAACGGCCCACTCCTCGAGCAATTCACCCCTCGCGTCCGTGGTCGCGGAACCCCAAGCCGAGGATTTGGCATTGAGGTCCCCGACGACGAGCACGGGCCGAGGGTGGCTTCGAGCGACGACGACGGTCAGTTCGAGGAGATACTCCTCGAAGTCGGCGAGAGGTCGGTTGGGTGAGAAGTAACCGCCCACCACAACCGCTTCTCCTACGAGTGCTGCGACGCAGCCCCGTCCCCGGACGATGTTCTCGAAGGACGGGGTGCCGGCGGCGGCCGGCGAAACTAACGCCACCGAGCCATCGAGGTCCCCTACCCAGTCAGCCCTGGGAGGGACGAAATAGGGCTCGGCTACGACGGCGACATGTATTGACCACTGCGCCATGCTCTGGAGGAGAAGGTCCTGAGCCCTGGCGCAGTGGTTTAAATTACTCTGGAGGAGACGGAGGTGTGGAGACATTATGTCTCCATTCTAACCTCCGCCCCTCCGACCGCGGGAGCGGCGACCCTGGATGTCGCCGACGATGAGGCAGGCGACCTTGGCGGCAGTTTTTTATTGGTGGCGGTGCACCCCTTGCCACCCGCCCGGTGCTCCGCTGGTTTGCCCACCGCCGCACACAAAACACAATGCGGCGTGGCTTCACACGTTGCGGCCACGTGACCGGGCTGACCGCAGCGGAAACAGCGGCCGCTGCAGTCAACCCGTGAGGGGCACATGACACCCACGTGGCCGCTGGATAAACAGCGGTAGCATCGGGCGAGCCTTGGCTCCAGCGCTTTGATTTGCGCCGATACCCACCCCACCAAAAGACGTCGGCCATCGGCCAGTTTTTTGGCGGCGGCGACGCACTGTGGGCTGAAAATCGACCTCCATAGACATAGAAATGAAAGTTGCTAGATGTTCGTTTTGTTGACGGATATGGCTTCTATTAGCTATTATACACATAACAATGTCATCTGAGCTAACTCCGCACAAAAATGAATTTATTATAAGGTTTTTTCGAAAAAAATGTATGGAGCTAGCATGAAAAATCTGAATATCTCTGAACTTGCAAGGAAAACCGTAATATCCTCAGAGATAGTTATAGGACTAATTATTTGTGATTTTTTGACATACTTCATATAACGGTACCTGCTGCAGAATTTTTTTAAAAATCATCTTATTTTTAATTAATTTTTTTTAACATTAAACGATTTGTTTTGGTGTATAAGTAAAGAAACAACACGTTATATGCATATAATACTAAATCTTCGCCAGTTATTTGTTAAAATATCAAGAAAATTATTTTTGCCTAACATAGTATATATGTTTTAAAACAGTTAATTGGATACCATTACTGAACTTTGCATACAGGTAAACTACTGAATAATAAATTAGCCTTCTAATGAGTTCTGAATAAGAGATTAAGTGATTTGCAATGTCGCACAATGGTAACTACGGATTACACTAATTAAAATCTTACAGGTAAGTACATAAGTAACTTAAATAGTTAATTAGATATGTTACGAGTTCTAAGAAATATTTTCGACAACTGTCTAATGAGGTCGTTAACTAATATTGGACTGAAATATAAAATGGTTAACATTTTGCATCATAATTTAGTTTATTCTAAGCTTTGTTACCCCTAACATATCACTGTGAAATTTTATAATGGAAAGTTTAAATACCAATTTAGACCTATTCGTTCTTCTAAAATGTAAGAGTACTTCATTTGATCATGAGGAATACCTCAAAAAACAAACGGAAAGACAAATGTCTAGGCGTGATATAACTTCACTAAACAATAGTTTAGTGAAGTTATATCCCGCCTAGACGTTTGTCTTTCCGTTGAAGATCAAGTGACTCTAAAAGAATTTTGTCGGAGATTTGTACGAGCTGCATCACAAAGGTGGCAAAAATCTCACCGAATTCTTGATACTTTTAGAAAACAATACGAAATTTGGCTGCAAACAACTATCGATTGGCCAAGTTGTATAAATTTAGTCGCTCAGGAACCAACTGTTGCTGAGGGATCAAGATCAATCTCTCCAGAACCCTCAACATCATACTCTGTTGGTACAATGACAAAGAGGTCACGAAAACCATTCGAAGATCTGGAAAGCAAACAGAAGAAGAGAAGATCTGATGAGCATAAAACTGGCAATCCCAGTGAATTGGCATATACAGCAGCAGCGCGTTTTAAGGAAGAAGGTTGTGAGGATATCGCATCTGTAATCGAATATATGCTGAAACATCCTGAAGCAGCCTCTAAAATTAAGGAAACGCTTAAGCAACCGGTGAAAACTATCTTATTTACACCAGAAAAAGCACTTGGATTACTCCTTTCATTAAAATTATCAAAGTGGCAATACATCACTTTACGAGAGTCAGCTATTCGGGAAGGTAGAAAGGATATTTATCCATCCTACTATAAAGTGCAACAAACCAAGCTGGCATGCTATCCTCCGAAGCAATCAGTGTTAGTGACCGATTCATCGGCAAGAATAACCCTTCAAGCTTTACTCGACATTACGGTCAAAAGAATCCTCCAAAGTTTTCCTAACGATGATGTGCAAAATAAAGATTTAAAATTGATATCTAAATGGGGTTTCGATGGTGCGTCAAACCAAAGCCGATACAAGCAGAAAATGGATAGCGATCAAGACGATTCAAGTATTTTCATGACTTCCTTGGTGCCACTAAAACTGACTGATGGAGACAATACTTTGTGGATGAACCCAAAACCATGCTCAGCAATGTATTGTCGTCCAGTTCAATTTACTTTTGTGAAGGAAAGCGAAGCAGTAGTCATCGAACACAAACGACGAATGGATGAAGAAATTAAGGCTCTCATTCCTACAGAGTGCAATAATAGAAACAGGGTGAATCATCACCTAATGATGACAATGATCGATGGTAAAGTCTGCACGTATTTGTCTCAAGCCAGATCAAGTTCATCATGCTATTTGTGTCTGGCAAAACCGACAGAAATGAACCGTTTGAGTGTAGTAACAGCAAAGACCGTATCTTCTGATATATACGAGTTTGGATTGTCATCTCTACACGCCCGTATAAATTGTATGGAATGTTTACTACATATTTCGTATAGACTAGATTTTAAAGAGTGGGCTGCGAGAGGTAACGAGCACAAAGAAATGCTAAGTAAGAGAAAAAAGATTATTCAAGACAAATTTAAAGACGAATTAAATCTATTGATTGACATTGTTAAACAAGGTTCCGGAACTACTAATGACGGCAACACTGCAAGAAAGTTTTTCAAACTTCCCCATAAAACTGCAGCCATTACTGGGTTGGACGAAGAACTAATAAGAAGATTTGCTGTGATTTTACAGGCAATAACTTCCGGGGAAAAATTCGATATAATTAAATTTAAAGATTATGCCTTCAAAACAGCAGAGAGGTACGTGGAATTATATGACTGGTACTATATGTCATCAACCGTCCACAAATTACTTATACACGGGGCAGACATAATCGAGAAGAATGATGTTGTACCCATAGGAAGTCTCTCGGAAGAAGCATCCGAGTCTCGCAATAAAGATTTTAGGAGGTTTCGGGAACATCATTCGCAGAAAAAGAGCAGGCAAGATTCGAATCATGATATCCTTAATATGTTAGTTGTTTCTTCGGATCCTTTTATAAATGAACAAAGGCCCAAGTTAGATGCCAAGAAAAAGGAGGATTTATTTCCTGAAACCCTCAATTTAATTCAGTTTCAAGAAACTGACTTTGAGTTTCTAAGCAATCTAGATTCTGATTCAGAAATCGACGAGAGTGATAAGGAAAACTAGAAACTTTTTGTGCTTTTAATTATAATTCTATTCAATGTAATTTTTTCATGATCTTTCGTTATTTAGCTTTGGTACGTAACTATGTTTTGCAATTGATTTATTTTTAAATATTTTACATTACTATTCTTGTACCTATTTATATTTTTGCATACTTTTGTACCTATGTTTTGTTTTATATAAATTTTATCAACTATTAATAAATACCTTTTTAATTTATTTTTCTAATGCCTATTATTAGCGTTAATAAAATAACTAACTTATCGATTGATCTTTACTTTGACATTAGTAGAATTTAATGACTTAAAAAAATACCTTCATTTAGACGTAATAATAAAATAATTAGACAGTTGTCGAAAATATTTCTTAGAACTCGTAACATGTCTAATTAACTAATTAGTTTACTTATGTACTTACCTGTAAGAATTTAATTAGTGTACTCCGTAGTTACCATTGTGTGATATTGCAAATCACTTAATCTCTTATTCAGAACTCATTAGAAGGCTAATTTAATATTCAGTGGTTTACCTGTATGCAAAGTTTAGTAATGGTATCCAATTACCTGTTTTAAAACATATATACTATGTAAGGCAAAAATAATTTTCTTGATATTTTAACAAATAACTGGCGAAGATGTAGTATTATATGCATATAACGTGTTGTTTCTTTACTTTTACAATAAAACAAATCGTTTAATGTTAAAAAAAATTAATTAAAAATTAGATGATTTTTAAAAAAAAATCTGCAGCAGGTACCGTTATATGAAGTATGTCAAAAAATCACAAATAATTAGTCCTATAACCATCTCTGAGGATATTACGGTTTTCCTTGCAAGTTCAGAGATATTCAGATTTTTCATGCTAGCTCCATACATTTTTTTCGAAAAAACCTTATAATAAATTCATTTCTGTGCGGAGTTAGCTCAGACGACATTGTTATGTGTATAATAGCAAATAGAAGCCATATCTGTCAACAAAACGAACATCTAGCAACTTTCATTTCTATGTCTATGGAGGTCGATTTTCAGCCCACAGTGCGACGGGACAACTAATAATGGCCGTCCCCATGCCGGAGCGACCCTGCTTGATTTCGCCACACTTTATTTGCTCCGCAGGGCACCCTCCGGTCTTAGCGACGGCAGCGACGACCTCCTCTTTAGTAATGGAGTCATCCAGGCCCGTGATGCGCAAATCAACGCACTTTTGGGGCCTGGAGACGCGGACCTCTTCCGACTGCAAGACCTGGCGGAGACTTTTCGCCAGACGGTCCGCCTGGTCGCCACTAGCGACTCCCGGCACTTCAATAAGGCGGGCGCCGGTCTGGGTTGTCCGGCACCGCAAGCCCGCCGTTATCCCTAACTTGCCGGGGTCGATTGCCGTCCGTGCCTTTTTCAGGAGCTCCGCATAAGTGGTCCCTCGCTCGATGGCAGCCGGCTGCAGTGTAAGGACCACTGCAGTAGAGCGAGGGGCCTGGAGCTTCCTGGCCGCCTTTTTGGCCGCCTGCTTAGCCTTTTTGGCCGCCTTCTTCTTTTTCTTGGCCTCTTCTTTTTTCCTGCCGACGACCTCCCAGTCGTCGGCTTTGCGTGCAGTAGAAGCTGCTTGTTCCACGGCAGCGGCGGGGCACTCCTTGGGAGTTGCGGGAGCGCGCTTTGCCTGCTGTCTTTTTCTGCCCTTCCGGCTGGCAGGAGCTGTTGTTTCGGCCACTCGAGCAATTGCAGGAGGCTGCGAGGACCTTAATTTAGCCGCGTATGTTGACGGCGCAGGCATCGGGGGCGAAGGACGGGGAGGCTCTCTGCTTCTGTCTGCGGCCAGAGGAGGGCGCAGCAGCCGACCCTCCATAACTGAGAGCTTGGCGCGAAATTCGCCAAGCTCCTGTCGAACGAGAGCCACAAGGTCAGAATCGGCCTTGTTTGCCCCCTGGTCATGCCGCTTCTCGAATTCCTCCTGGCGTTTCTTTAGCTCAGATAACTCCTTCGCCAAGCGAGTATTCTCCTCCTGCAGCTTTTGCACCTCGTCGTTCGCTGTGCGGCTGAACACAGCCTCCGCAATCTCTCGAATGGCTTCGAGGGACTCTTTGAGGGCCTTCTGGCACGTGCCCTTTAGTCCCTTTGACTTCCTCGAAACCAGTCGTATGGCCTCCAGTGCGTCACTAAGTCGGGTTTTTAGGTGAGACACCGGCAGGTCTTCGGCATCTGGCTCCACCACTGGCTGCTTCCGTCCTGCAGCAACTCGCCGGGCTGCCGCAGCAATTACGCTGTCTTCGGACGTGCGCTCCTCGTCTTCGGTCTTCCGTAAAGCGGCAGCAAGTTCCGCCTTCGCCCTGCCCAGACCCACGTATTTGCCGTGGGTGGGCGGGCGACCGCGTCCACGTCGCGCAGTCGCGACTTTCGGTGCCGGAACCGCGTCCTCACTTGAGCCGTCCGACTCCGACTCCTGCGCCGACCGCAAGCGTTTGCGTGGAGCCTTCTCCGGAGTTGCCTCCGAAGTAAGCTCCACGACATCGCTACCGTGCTCCGACGGCACGTACTCCTCGTCTTCCTCGGAGCGGGCAGAACTAGGCGTGCGCGACTCCCTCAACGTCTTCTTTAAAATTGATTTTTTAGAGTTTTCCATATCTGAACCCACGAGTATGGGAGAAATAAACGTCGACCCGGGCAGAGATCCCGATACCCGGGCAAGCCTAATACTTCAGGGGGACGGCAGGTACCCTGAAGGGGCCGCACTAGTGACTGAACTACCCATCAGCCATGCATCTCCTCGCCGTGCGGCAGCAACTTGAGATTCGGGGTGGTTTTTATAGAGGGCCACTCCCTCGCAGTCCGGGCGGTGAAGCCAAGACCCTCGCTCCCGTCAGCAGCCGCGAGACGTGATCCACGACACTGCACAATACGGGGTTACGATGTGCTCTAGACGGTGACAACGGGGACAAAAGTCAGAAAAAAGGGGGGGACAACACGAACAAAAACGGGGCAAAACAAACAAAAGGGGACAAAACAACAAACAAACAAATTTGGACGCAGAACCAAACCAAAAAGGGGGACAAAACAAAGGGGGGACAAAGAGGGGGAAAGAATCGTCAGAACGACGAGAAGAGACCCCGTTGTCTGTTCAGCGGCAGGGTGAGTGCACGCCGAACCCGTCAGAAGGGCTCTCCTATGTCCACTCTAAGACAGAGCGGTACTGGGAGAGTCCGGCCCAAAGATAGGGCCACGGCCTGGGGATGGGACTAGCGTCCACCCCCCCGCCTCCGGTGCCAAACGCGACAAATGGCACCGGTTGTCAGAATATTAGCCACCAGCATCAATGAAAAGCATTGTTGCTGGTGCCCAGGGTGCACCACGGGGAGGTTTTCTGACACGCACCCCATGGCGTACCTCCTGCTTTAAGTGGTCGCTTCGCCATTGCTACTGATTCGATCCCCACACGGGACAAAAAAATATGTGATGCTTGAATTTTTTATTTATAACTTACTGTCATTACTTATTATTATAATATTTTTTATTTTGTGTTTATTATTAATATTATCATATAAATTGACATGATGTGAATTTATACAATTATTGTAATGTTTAAAATTATTGTAATTATTTGAAAATGATCCTACCTAATCTCATTATTTTTGTTGTTTATGGTGATAAAATATTATTCCTATACGAATTATGTTATTTTATGTATAAACATTCAAACATAATTGTAAATTGTTAATGTATAAATGAAAATGAGTTATTTCGGGTTTGGTGCTCTAACAATAATAATAATATTTTATTATCAAAAAAATCGAGTACCTACATTGTGTGAAACTTTTTCTATGACTTGGAGTTAGCACAATACTAACTAATACTGATGTGCTGCTCTTTATATCCGTTGTTTGTATCTTTTTAAATTCCAACAGAAGACTAATTCCTAGTGTGGGAAGTTGTCTTTAAAATATACATTTAAGATGACAAACAAGTACCTAAAATACGACATATCAATACTTGCAAAAAATGAGACGTCACGTTTAAAACAAAAAGGAATGTAATTGCTGTGGTGCTATTTAAAAAGCCTGAAATTTTTAAAACTGGTTCTGTTTGCGCCGTATTATCGACTCTTAAAGATAATGGTGCATTAAACAATCTGTTGCCTCATCGCTGCGGACGTGCTGAGTGTATTTTTTTTTTTTTTTTTTTTATTTATTTAATAAAGGTACATAGTAGTTCTTACAATTTAACACTAAGTCCAACAAAACTATATGTACATAGTTTGTCTGTTGGATCGATTTACAATCATAGTTTAATATAATTTATGAAAGTGTATAGTAATATTAATCTATAAAAACAAAATAGTAATAGAAAAACAACTGTTAGGTATATATATATATATATATATATATATATATATATATATATATATATATACACATACATACACACACCCATATACATATATACACACATACACACATATATACAGGGTGATTTTGAAATCGTGTAATTCCTTTTAACCACGCATTCTACTGGTGATATAGAATAACCCTGACCATATTTTTATTTAATTAGATTTTTTTTTTTGAAAAATTATTATTCCGTTTTTTTCGTGAAATGGTGTCAGATAGTCATATGTTAACCAACCGAGGCAATTTTAATTTTTTACTAATTAAAATAAAAAAACATATTAATAATTAATGTCGTAAATAATAACGGGCGGCCCTTTTTATTGCCCCTTATTATTTACGACATCAGTTATTGTTATGTTATTATTTTTAAATTAGTAAAATATTAAGATTGTGTCAGGTGGTTAAAATATGACTATTTGAAATCATTTCATGAAAAAATCTGTACTCTAATTTTGCCGAAACCATTATTCTAATTAAGAAAAAATATGGTCAGGGTTATTCTATATCACCAGTAGAATGCGTGGTTAAAAGGAATTACACGATTTCAAAATCACCCTGTATACATATATATACATTAGACAAGTTATGGCAGTGTACTGAGTAGATATTTTTTTAGTTTATTCTTAAATTTATATTTTATTTCTTCGTCCCTGATTTTATCTGGTAAATTGTTGAGTATATAAGGGATACGTTTGTTTAATGTTCGGTCTCCATAGACATTATTAACTCTCGGTACTACATATTTACCAGATGACATCGCTCGGGTGTTATAATTGTTACACACTTTTGTCAGCAATGAGCTATGCTCATGTCTGCCTTGGTTATTGGTTGCGAGAATATATTTATGTTTCAGTCTGACCGGTAATATTTTACAAATTTTGAAAAGTTTATAATAATCATTTTTATATTTATTTTTAGTTTTTTTATCCACTAGTAGTTTTAGGAACCTAATTTGTATGTTTTCTAATTTTTCAATGTAGGATTTAAATGTAAGCCCATAGCAGTCAAGAGCATAATCCATTACAGATTCCACCATACAAGTGTACAGAATTTTTAGGGTGCTACTAGGAACTCGGTAACTTAAGTGGTAAAATTTACTCAATATACTTCTTAGTTTATTTATCAAGAAATTTATATGTTCTATCCATGAGAAATGTTATTAGTTCACACGGGACAAAAAATTGTGTGCGCCACAAATGGTTGTTCCGAGTCTGGATATTCTTTGTGTCCGTTCTTTAAATGTTCGTAAGGTCCCTCGCGATACAGGAATTATACCTAGAGCGGAAGTTGTCTTTTAAAAATAAAATAAATGTAGATAGAATGTGCAATAAAGTGAAAATCGCTAAAAAAAAAAGTATTGGATATTTATACTTCACCTTCGATATACTTTAAATCCCGGTATGCGTTCCCGAGGGATTCACACGGGCGAAGTTGTGGACCAAGAAAATATAGAAAACAATAATACATAAAATAATAATTCGTATTATTAATTATTTTAAAAGACGTAATCAATTGCTGATATTAAATGACCTTGACTAATACATAAACCGGATTATATTATGAGGATCTAATTATAACAACTTCATACAATATCTCATCTATTCTAATCTTCTAATAATATATGTATAAAAATAAAGTTGTTACCTTTTATGAAAAATATTGGCTTATTTTTATATGCATGTAGTAAAAAGCTGTTATTTTGATATTACAAACAGACACTTCAATTTTATTTATTTGTATAGATAAACATAATTATACTGACTCATGTTTCACGGAGGGATAGGCAGACATTACGGTCCTGGCATACCTCTCTTGTTTCATTCACTACCATTACATTCTTCATCTGCTTAAAAACTCAAAACCTGTAGGTACGTCTACCATAAAAATGTCTATCCGAAGCTACGGGCCTAAGGAAATAAACTTACAAAGAATTCTCGGATTTCTTTCGTTCAAAATGACATTACTCCGTTGTTCAAACTGCTTCATTAAGGGTACATACTACAAACAGTTGGACCGAAACTTCAGCGTTTACGTTTCATGGTCTACTGGTCTTGCTCCAGAATGCCTCCAATGTGCTCGGAGTACATTCGCCTGAGTCTTCATATGCCAAAGTCAAAAAACCTTGTTTACATAAAAATGTGCAAACAATTCTTCGACCCGTCAATTAACTATATAAGATATATTAATGATAATAGAATAATGAAACGGAAATAAAAATTTAGCATTGGAAAAGCCTGTTCGAGGAGTAGAGCTTTCATGAGAAGAAGCAGGCAAGAAACTCATGGCCACTCTTTTCAATCGCTAAATGTTTATTAACAATACCATTTTTTTTTCTTATGAATGTTTGAGCTGCTGTGCGTTGTAACAAAAGTTTAGGTTTGTTGTAAGTAAATGTTTGGTAAATTTAAGATAATGCCAGCTGTTGTATATTTTTCTGCTAGCTGGCTTACCAAATAACAGCTTGGTTTGAAAAAGATTTTTGGGGCCGCCAGCTTCAGCTTGTAGAAACGAGCCAATTACCGTTAACCAGGCTCAGTTGCTAAGTCCATAATGCTACCAAGAATTTCGTATCAGATACACCTAGTAATACTTTGCCCAACCCCAGAATCAAATCAACGATCTCACGCACAGCAATCACAATCACTACCTCTGCGCCAACGTGGGAGTCAAAAGAACAAAGATTAAATTTATTGTTTAATATATGATAATTATTTACGCTACTAAACGTAATGTTTGTCCCGCAGGTCTGACCCGCATGGACCCTTATGTGCGCATGCGCGTAGGGCACTGCATTTACGAGACCCATACCGACCCCAGCGGCGGTAGAACCCCCAGATGGAACAAGGTCATTCACTGGTAAGTTATTATAATAACGGTTCCTGTGGTATAGTTACTTTCCATTAGAACTAAAGAAGCAAAGCCATTAGTAAAAGCTAGTCTTAATAATATATCAAACAAATTTTTGCCATGGTTTAATTTGGAATTTTGGAAAAATAGACAGTTGTACATTACTTTTATATGAGAACAATGGTGCTTGTTAAATAATAACTTATGTATATAAAAGTACAATTAACAACATTTTCCACAATTAACAAACAAGTGATGTTATCAATAAGGAAATAATTTTTAATTTTAATAATCTTTAAGTTTTTTATACTTAATAAAGTAAGGCGTTTTAAAATTTACGTAAATACCAAGCATGATCGCTTCAATACCCGTTTTCTGTTATAATCCCCAGTCTTCTGCCTCCCGGCGTAAACTCGATATACCTGGAGATCTTCGACGAGTGCTCGTTCACGATGGACGAGCTGATTGCGTGGACACACATCACCATACCACAGGCCGTGCTGCAGGTAAACTTCTTACACACACTTTTCAATACACTACACATGCACTGATCGTTATTGCTCAAAGACTCCAGCGTCGCAGGAGACTGTCCAAACATACTATGAAAAGACATAAAGTATACCCAAACTCGCAGTAATGGATTCGAATGGATCCGGTTTGTCCCATGTGGAATTCGAATCCACAAAACCAAGCGTGGCGGCAAAGGCGAGGCAATCGCCGCATCCGTAATGTAACGGAAGCTAATTAACAAGCAGTAGCTTTTTATTTTTATAAAGACAACTAGTATTTCGCATGGTTGGAGGGGGGAAGGAATCAAAGAACTAATTTTAGATTCAGATTCAGTGTTTTTGAAAACACCTGGTGACCTTGAGAATGACCTTTTCTGGAAAGATCTCGTCTACCTCAATGACATTTGTTCGAACACTTCGCCTATATAATAAACGGTTAGAACCGTTTCGGAGATATTAGAGGTCAAAGTTTGTATGGCGGCCATGTTTTTTTGTATGGAAGCCATGTTTTTTTAACCCCTCTAAAAGTTGCCAGGGTTGTAGGACGATTTTGTTTGAGAACGATTCCCGTAGATATCATCGTTTCCGAGATCCGATGGGGTACCATCACCAAGAGCTGACCTTCCGAAGGTCAGGCATTTTTCGGGCCTTCTGAACGATTCTCTATACGACGCTATATTTAATTTTTTCCTACGACTCCCCCTTGTATGACATATGCATATTTCGTATTTGAAGCGGAATACTGCAAGTTCGAGTACGCCCGGGTCCCATGTCGTGGCTGTCCTTATCTAGAGGAGTGCGGTACTATCAACCTTTTTCTGTTGCAATAGTTGGGCTGGGCAGTCCGAGGGTGCGTGGTGGGTTCCTCTCGTCCCCATAAGTTCATTTTAACGTTCTAAATGTTTTGTGTCCAAATGTTTGTTAGCTCGCCAATGTAATCAAGAACTAAGATTATTTTTACTAAAGCCACAGGAATAACACTTAGAAGCAAAGTCATTTAATGTGATGCATGGTTGCAGGGTGAGACTTTCGACAACTGGTTCCCATTGAACGGCAAGCAAGGAGACGGCAAAGAAGGAGTTATCAACTTGGTGCTCAGTTATTCTGTAAGTAGCTTCGATTTCTTTATGATTCCATATATTATACGTAACCTACATATTGACAAACAAAATTATTTAAAATATATTGATTTTCTTTATTGAAAATTTGTATCCGTCTATAAAATTCATTAATAATCCTACATATTGACAAAGAGAACTATCTAAAATATTTTTTCCAGTTTTTGAAAACACTTCAATATTTTTCTCAGGTTAGCAAACTGTTAAAAGGGGCTCTGTCGTTATTCAAAAGGGCCATACCTACTAAACCTAAAAGGGGCTTCTCCGTTCTCGAGGAGTGTTTTTTTCCGTTTTTTTTAAAGAATACTTGCAATTTGTGTTTCAAATTACTAGTATTCTTGTTAACCCCTCCAGCTAAGCTAGAATGCTTGTATTAGGAGTGGGTTTACGTCAGTAGCTCAATGGGTGGGATTCGAACCCGCGACCTCTTGATCGCAAGTCCAATACCTTATCCATTGGGCTACCGCCGCTTAAATAAGTGGCGACTCCGCACAGTTGAAGAAGTTTCGCCTACATCTAACAGATGGCGGTATACATAATAATCGCTTAAAATGACGTCATGCAATCCCGAATCGCACAAGTAATATTTATATTGTGGGGTATTTCTATGAAATTAATTACAAGTATTATTGATAACGTAGCGCCACACCTAGCTGCAATATTCAACGGATGCATTGATGTGGGCATTTTTCCAAATTTAATGAAATGTAGCAAAATAATACCATTATTTAAAAATGGATGTAAAAGTGATCCATGTAATTTCAGACCGATTTCTATATTACCTGCTATAAGTAAAATATTTGAGAAAATTATATTACAGCAATTAGAGAGCCACTTTAACGTAAACAACTTATTTCATACTCAACAATATGGTTTCAGAAAGGGTCGATCTACAATAGATGCGGGTGTTACACTTTTAAAACATATTTTTGCTGCTTGGGAAAATTCGCAAGATGCCATTGGCGTATTCTGTGATCTCTCAAAAGCCTTTGACTGCGTTGAACATCAAACGTTATTGCGAAAGCTCAGGCATTATGGAATTCGAAATGCTGCACTCGACCTCGTTGGTTCTTACCTAAGCGATAGATTACAACACGTTGAAATCAACGGAAGTAGATCTTCTGGATTACCAGTCGCAATAGGCGTGCCACAGGGCTCAATTTTAGGACCCTTTCTGTTTCTAGCGTACGTGAATGATTTGCCGTTCTTCGTACAGAATTTGTGCGACATTGTATTATTTGCTGATGACACATCACTTATTTTTAAAGTAGACCGTAAGACACCAAATTTACAGGGTGTTAATTCTTCACTCGCGCAAGTCCTGGACTGGTTCACGGCGAATAATTTACTACTCAATTCAAAAAAAACAAAATGTATTAAGTTTACATTGCCTAATATAAAGAGTCCTAGCATAAACGTTAATTTAAATAATGAAACAGTAACATTTGTACAATCCACAGTTTTCTTAGGCATTACTTTAGATGATAAAGTTCAGTGGGGCGCTCAAATATCGTGTCTTGCAGGGAGACTTAGTTCAGCAGCATTCGCGGTTAGGAAAGTAAGACAGCTTACTGATATAGATACTGCGAGACTAGTATATTTTAGTTATTTTCACAGCGTTATGTCCTATGGCATACTATTGTGGGGTAAGGCAGCTGATATTGAAACAATTTTCATTCTTCAAAAGCGTGCAGTACGTAGCATTTATAATTTAGGCCCACGAGTTTCCCTGAAAGAGCGTTTTAAAGAAATTGGTATACTTACTGTTGCGTCGCAATATATATTTACGAATATTATGTTTATAAAACATAATATTCACTTATATAATAAGAATAGTGATATTCACAACTTAAACACTAGAAATAAGCATAAGTTGGTAGGTCCGTATCATCGTTTACATAAAGTTCACAATTCATTTGCGGGACTCAGTATACGCTTTTTTAATAAACTACCGATTGATATTATAAATTTACCTTTACTAAAATTTAAAAGTGCTGTTAAAAGTCAGCTTATCCGGAAGGGCTATTATTCAATCAATGATTACTTAAATGATAAAAACTCATGGAACTAGTTGCTTGTTTCATACAGGATTCAAACAATGTATGTATTATATAAGTCAATTTAGTTATGTGAAGGTACTTCGTGTTTATTTGGTGGTGTTAAAGTATCTTTCTTTTCTTTTAAACAAACTTTATAAGTATTAACGTAAATTTTGTTTTAACTACATTTAGTCACGAACTACCTTTTCATGTCACAAAGTGTATGTGTATGCGTCCTCATGCCATACTACTGTCTATTACAAATGGCTACGTACTGATAAATATGATTTCAAATCTCAAATGCTTTTTACATAATATTACCAACTTTTCTTTATTTTAGAATTTAGTTTTATATGGACAGTGACATATGGCATAATGACTGCAACACCTGGTACATAAATGAGTTGTAAAATACTGAAATTATAAGTTGATGGCGATTTAAAAGAGTGGCCTTGAGTTTCTTGCAGGTATCTTCTCATAGGCTCAACCTTTTGCCTGAACCTTGCAACTAACATAAATGTAAATTCAGTAAATATAATAAACTCACTAACCCATTTGACGTTCATAAGTGTTACTTTGTGACCTAAGTGAATAAATTATTTTTGACTTTGACTTTGACTTTGACTATATACAAGCTTCCGACATCAACCGTTGGGCCGCGGTCCGCCAGGCACGATAACCCAGTCTGGTCGGAGGATGTTCCCTTTGTGTTGGAGGGACATCAGACCCTGTTCCTCCACAAATATGTTGTAATTTAATAATGTCTTTAAAACATAATGTGTGGTACCCAGGTGGGCCCGGCAGCAGTGGCGACGTTCCCGCCGATGCTGGTGGTGCCGAGCACGGGGATGGGCTACGCCGCCATGCCGCTGTACCCCGCGCCGCCGCAGCACGCCGCACCGCCGCCGCAGCAGCAGCCGCCCGTCACACCAGAACAGCTGCAGCAGGTTAGTTCATACATAGAACGATAATCCCTACCCCTTGGAAAATTCTCCTACCCTACAGAACAAAAGTCTTTAAATGACCCTAATAATACCAACCCTGTATTAAACTGTCCCACTGTTGAACACAGGCCTCTTCTCAGTGTAAAAAAAGGTTAGGCCAGTGCGGGTTGCCAGACTTCACATAGGTACCTTCGAGAGTTTTATAGACAACTCTCAGATACGCAGGTTTCTTCACTATGTTTTCCTTCACTGTTAGAGCGAGCGATAATTAACTATTATATAATTATTACGCATATAACTTCGAAAAATCAGAAATTCGCGCTTTCGGATCGGACTCGAGACCTCTACGTTGCAATCTAACGGTCCTCCATCAGACTATCGCTACTTTACAGGTACATACAATCAGATAAATGCCGAGTGTGTAGTGTGCTCTGGGTGTGAGGGTTTTTACAATACTCGTAATAGCTCTCTACGAGTATTGTGTTACCTATGAAGACCAGTACGCTGTATTCTGTGCGCTGGTTGCACACCGATTCCTTTTTGCAATGCCAGATAGCCAGTGGATCAACATTTCAAGTGCTGGAAGTCTTCATAGTCGATTTAGTCACTTATGATAAGGCCAATCATATGCTTATTTTGACACATTGGCGTTAAAAACATTCATACAGAGTATTGTCGACTCTTGAGGAACATTCGTAACTACATAATTGAAGTAATATTTCAAATTTATAACCAGTTAATGCTCCACAGTTAATACAGTGGTAAAAGTGCGGGTGGTATTAGTTCCACAATTTCGTAATGACTTCTGCGTATATTGGGGTAGTTGGACCATCTGCGTTCAGATATAATTAATAACCGCATTCGCGCAGTGGTTCAAATGATCCCCATGCCCGCGCCCGTACCAGTTAGTCAAGTGTTGTGAATTTGATCCCCGCATGTGACAAACATTTATGAGATCCACAAATTGTTATACTAATTATTTTCAATTACTTCATGACACAGGGTACTACCGCTGATTCCAACAAATATTTACCAACCATCCTAATCAATTGCAGATCGAGGAGATGTTCCCAAGCATGGACAAGGAGGTAATCAGATCTGTGTTGGAAGCGAACAACGGCAACAAAGACGCCACGATCAACTCTTTGCTGCAGATGTCTGAATAATGCCGCCGCCTGCTGTGGAGGATGTACCGTGACGAATGCTGCAGCTTTGATGGGTGCTCATAATGAAGCAAGCAAGCAGCAAGCTGTTCTGCGTAGACCATAACAGTCAGATTAAAAAAATACTACTATATTAAAAAACAGGTATCACAAGACTCTAGATAGGCTATAGATTGATTTAAGGCCCGGTACATATATTTAAGAAACCAGTAGTTTTACCTGTGAACAGTTAATTTTGACACATATTCTATGAAAAATATGTCAAAATGTAAGTGTCGATAGCTAAAACGAACTTGTTCCTTGACATAAGAAATGGGCCAAAATAAAAGGAACCTACAACACGTCTTTGGATTGACACTCATAATTATTTCAAAAAGGTAGGTATCATATACAGGAATTCACGGAGAAGTTTTCGGCCGAACCACTCGTACATTTATATCACTACTGCAATCGGCCGAAAAGTCGACATTACGATATGTTAACGACAATAATTGTATTACGAGAAAAAATTGTAAAGTCAGCCATTTTGATGACGAAAATACGTAATGCATAACTACTAGAATCTTTTATCCACTTACATATTATGCAATGATTTGAACACAAATGGCGGGAACGTGATTCCCGCTATATTTGTTAGTCAAAACTTTGGTAACAAGGTGTCCGTAAATACCTAAGTCAATGGTTGCCAATAACAATGGTTCTGTAGGACAAACGTCATATATCACTGATTTTAGTATTATTAGTAGCTTTAAGGAGTATCAATAGCGGCGATAGCGTCAACGGGAAAGATCCTATTGAAGGCACCAGCCATTAGCATTGGCAACGCGACGTGAACATCGCTCAAAATACTAGTTCTGCAAAAATGGGTGCTGATACGTGTTTCTTCTATGTTCAAAATATCCTTAGAACGACTTGGTACCAACTGACGTAACTTTCCGAAGGCGTGTACTGGGTCCTTTAAATATTACACTGCATGACCGCTAGATGGCGCTTAAACCAATTGAACAAAAAGGCAAGGATTCATCTCTTTCATATTAAGAAGTCGATTTATAATGTAACATAGTATATTAAAACATCTAAGGACTTATGAAACAGCCTAAATATGCTTGCCTTTGCATAATGTATACTAAGTAATGATTATACATAAATGACATGTATGTGTCTAAGTAAGCAGTGGTCGTATAGTCTGATTTCCTATTCCTTTACGCCAGAACATCCTGCTACGAACCACAAATAATAAATAAGAATCTTAGTGAGTTTTCTGGATTATTTTATGAATTGAGTCAAATGTTTATTTATATAATATCAAAATTATATACTAATTACATATTTGTCACGATACGTCCTCCAATATTGTTAACAGATTAGTTTATACACATCATCCAGTTAAGATTTGCATCTGAATAAATAGAATAATTTATAAAAAAAACCATGGATGGTGCATATTTCGTTAAATACAACTATTTAAAAACAGCTTGCGATGTTCTTATAAATAGTGCAAGATATTCTTAACTTCTCAAATTATACTGTAGATAACATTCAACCAATAGACTGAAGATTTTAGTTGCCATTAAATTTAATACAGTTTTTTTTATGATGGCAATTTTAGTCAGGCACTCCTACAGCCTACTATCTAACAGTTTTATTTTATAAATGAATTTGCAGACAATTAAATTAACTGCAGTAGTTGGGCAAATTCAATCAATTTGATTTAATGAATTTGCAAACAACTAAGTACTTTTGATACGGAATGCACAAATTCACTACAAAAGTTTAGCTGAACGACGCGGTCTCTGGTTGAGTTACGTACGTTACTGAGTACGGCCTCATATACATTCATAGTCCTTGATAAGAAATCACCACAGTATCTAAAATTTTAGGACTTCAAATTATATAAGCGATGCATATGCATGTTTAAATTGCCAAACCGAATAATCTGTCAATTGCTGAAAGGTGGCCTGCTGCGAGTTAAATTATTAAAAACTGTTATAAAAAGAATTGCTGGAATCTTTTGTTATTTCACAGTCAGTCTGTTAACAGACAGTTACAACTTAATATGTAAATGTATTGTATTATCCTGTCAAATACCGCTAACGCCGATCGCGTCTACAGACTTGTACACGTCAAACCCCGGTGACCCCATATGGGGTCGAGCACACTCGATAGTGTATTGTTTACGTTTGCATTAGTTATTTGAGCTAACGTAAACATAAAATCTCAAGAAAAGCAACCCAAATGGAAACAAAACAAATGCCCGCCTTTTTTAATGTCAGTTTTGACAGCACAGAAATGGTTTGCAATAATTTGCACAGCGGAAAATGGTGATTTTAATTTTGTCGTTGTGTATTGATACAGGCTACAGCCGCATGTAACTAAATGAAATCTTATAGAATATGTTTTGAGCGTATATTAAACGTTAGATTGATAAAAAGCAGTCGGCCTTACTATCATTTATCAGTAAGGGTCTTGTTATTAGTGACATATCTTTTAGTTATGTATATAAAATCATCGACTTTTTATTACTAATACATATAATCTGACTAAATAAATGTTTTAACTTATGTAACAAAATAACCTTCTCATTTATTTATGTTTATTTTTCGATTATTATTTTGCTCAAAATTACCCTAGATTTGTTTATAAGCATTTTTTAAAGTTGCAACATTGTTATTCCAATATATAAGGTTCGTAGTATCTAGATGAATTATTATTGTGATTTTAATGTTATAATAGATTTTTTATCATGTTATATGTAAGCGTATATACTTGGCACATTACGCTAGTTAATAACTAAATATCACGGCGAAACATTTATCATTTTAAATGTAATTTATAAAGATCATATATTTGTGTATATTAAAATTATTACTTAAATTGTATCTTCTGACATATTTTTATGGCACATTTTTACAATCCCTTATAAAAGCATTATTACTCTTAAGTCCGAGAACGTGACGAAGCTATTCATTTTGTAAGGCGCTGTCTCGTTCGGTAGTACGTAAGTACTATAATATATGGTGTGATGGCCTCAGTAATCTCGATATTAGATGATATATTTCAAAATAATAAGTTCAAATGAATCAGCGTAGCTATTCATCTTTTCAAAAAGCTTAACAGTGACATGTTTCTATACAAAGCGGCGATCGCCTAAAACCGTGGAAAATGGAAATGATGATGACGAAATTTTTTTTCTGAACGGCCGGCGTTTCTACTCTTAAGACCATTCAAGGATGGATAACCATTAATTACCGGACACCCTATAGATCTTTTTACTTTTTATGTAAAACCTAATGTGCTATAAAAATATGTAAGCTATATTTATCACGTAAGAATGAAACAAATAGTCTGGCCTTTTAAAATACCACGCGCTAGCTTAAATTTTGTGCCAAATCATTTGCCATCGACGCGAGAAATGCTTGAGTATAAAATGTATTATTGTTGTATTTATTTGTAATTTTACAATGTATAAATAAATTATTAACTACGTATTTATTGCTATTTAATTTCAGGCCTCATGAGTTAACAGGACAGGTATGAAATCCACGTTTCGCCCATTATCATACTAAAAGTAACTTATTTTTTTAAGAGTTTTTGAATTGGTAACTTGGCAACAACCAAAAATCTATATGCTGCGGGATAAGGGATATTTGACATCCTGACGCATATTTGTTTATTTCCTGCTGCTACTGGGAATCTATTGACAGAAACACCCAAACCATCAGATTTGGGTATCAAACCCAAGATCTCATGCATAGTCATCGCTGTCAACACCTCTGAATTAAGCAATAAAGTCTTAAACCAAAATAAAACAACTCAATAATTAATTTAAAAATCATTTATTGTTCCATTTATACTAACTATTAATCTTTATAACTTTCTTTTTCTTCTTAATCGCATTATCATTCCTAGCCTTCTCGTTATCTGCTTTTCTTTTGATCTTGGTGACGTTTCCAATTACATTCTTAAACCGATCATCTTTTTTCATGAGAGACTTGTTGACTTTCTTCAAACCGTCTTTGATGGTAGCGTCGATATCTTCGGGATCATTCTGTAGTCTGTCTTGTGAGGGATCTTCGTTTTGGATCTGAGATTGAACTTCTTTGATCTTCGCTAGTTTAGCCTTCTTTGCTGCTTTTATTCTTTTCCTGCGCATTTCTTCTAACCTGTGAATTAAGGATGCAATGTACCTACTATTGTAGATGTATGTATAGATGTTCTTTTTATTGGCGGCCACTTTGCGTAGCGGTAGTGAATGAGACTTCTGGGCATAAAGTTTGGGGTTACATGAAGTTTTGGGTTACATGAAGCTTCGGGTTACGTGAAGTTTCGGGTTACATAAAGTTTCGGGTGACATGAAGTTTCGGGTTAGATCACCGATATAGGCAGTGTCATTGGATATGTGTGCCTATCAAGAATCTGTGGTGTGAGATAACGTACGTTTTATTAATTAATTGTAGCCTGCCATTACTTCAAGAAAGTTATTTTGTAACAAATTGAGGTCCGATTGTGTTTATAAAAAACTTATTTGCTGCACATCCTCTAAATATCTCTTCTTGCAATTATTATATTACAAGGGCTTACTCAATATGGTAACGATTGAAATAAGTCACCTTCAAAGAATTATAATATCTTTGTAATATTAACAACAAAAGTATCTTTGTAAAGTTAAGAATTGTGTTTAATACCGCTGAATCGATTACGATAACATTTGGTGCATACATTTCGAACAGATATAAATTAAAAAATAAATAATAATAAAAATATCCAGCGCAAATTTGGGCAAATAGTCGCGCAGTATTTAAATTTGGGATAAGAAGCGCAACATAAAATATTTTGGTAACATTATTTATTTGACATAAAACCAAAACAGAGTTTACGTGAAGTGAAAGCGTCAACCAAACTTACCAAAGGGCAACAAAAGAAGATCTCACTTTGCTCTGAACAAGGACTGACCTTACCTATTGGTTTCGTCGCTTAAGACTGAATAATCCTAACTAATATTGTAATGCAAATGTGAGTTTCTTGTTGGTTTATTTATTTGTTACGCTTTCACGTCATAACTATTTGACCGATCCTCAGGAAATTTCGCATACACATTGTTAGAGCGCCCCCGTCCCCGCTTCGTCTCTCGGCCGTCGATCCGTTAAAACGTCGCGTGCGACGGCGCAACGCATTAATTTGGCATGTCACAAAAAATATATGGAAAACGACGCAGCGTCGACGCTGCGACGACGCAACGCAACGCAACGCACTAATGAGGCATCACCCTTAGGGGTACAGAAAAGGTATTAAAAATCTGATATTGAATAATCTGGACAAAGTATAGAAAGAGTGTTAACATTTCTACATACCCCTCTTCCATCATGTCAGGGTCAACACCAGCCTGTATCCACCTCTTGACGCGGTAATTCCTCTTGCGTTGTTCGAACTCCTCATTGTCGAGCTGCGCTTCCTGCTCACGACGCGTCACGCTGACTGTCGTGAAGATCTTGACTGCTTCGTCATCTGTACATACATAGTACCACGTCTTTATCGTGAAGGGGCTGGCAGAGGTGTAAGTGACAGAGTAACTAAGTAGGAATATATTTTTTAAATAAGGGTAGGTACAATGATTAATAAAAGAAATCATTTTAATGTAAAAAAGCGTGGGGTGCTTTCTAAGATATTTTGATAATGACGATTATTATATTAATTACATTAAATCGCTTGGTATTTATTTTCTATTTTTTTTATAATCTATTGTGCCGAGCCGAGTGCTCGAATCGGAAAGGTACGCATGCGCAGACCACGCGTTTGCTCTATCTCTCTCGCTCTCACGCAAAGGATCTGTGAGAAAATCATTAATCCTGATTAGGATAATCAGGATAATGAGATAATCTTATCAAATTATTGTATTATCATCGGTCCTCTATAAGTCTACAACGTCTAAATTAAATCTGACCAAAGGAGTCGGTTACAAACAAACAAACATACAGGTGAAGCTAATAAAAAGGGGCCTATTGACGTGTCCCAAACACAATTTCAACTTCGATACTACTAAAATTATCTTGAATGAAAACCCCAATAACACTTTACCAGACCTGGAAATCGAAACCGAGACCTCATACATAGCAGTCGCCTTCTCTACCATGCGCCACCGATGCTGTCTCGTTAACTGTAGTTAACTTTTTTAATTAATCTGTCAGGTTTAGAACACCAGACATAATTAAAAATCTATTGTATAGCCGCCGGTGTGCCGGCAAGGTTTAAAAGCTGTTTTGTAAAGATCAAATCACTTGTTTGATCCACTCATTTTGACTTTTCGACGACATTTCTTTCATCTTCATAATCATATGCTACGGTAGAGAAAAAAGGGCAGCATTGTATCTGTGTTTAATTTTTTCGCAAAGATAGCATTGATGTTCTACATGACATACTTACCATCAATTTTGTACTCTGTGAGTTTAGTTTTGATTGCATCTTCTATCTCACCCAGCCTCAATATATCGTATGGTGTTATTAGTGATATTGCCATCCCGCTCCTGCCTGCTCGAGCTGTACGGCCGACTCTGTAATATAAAGTAATTATCTATACTAATATTATAAAGCTGAAGAGTTTGTTTGTTTGGTTGAACGCGCTAATCTCAGGAACTACTAGTTCGAATTGAAAAATTATTTTAGTGTTGGACAGCCTATTTATCGCTACGATCCACGGGGGCGGCGCAGTAACGATAAACGCAGGTGAAACCGCGGGCACATTTTACGGAGTATATGTGACGTACACAACTCTAAGAATCATATAAATACCTGTGAATATACTCCTTAGGTTCTAAAGGCAGTTTGTGATTGACGACGAGATCCACCGTGGGTATGTCCAATCCTCTGGCAGCCACGTTGGTGGCCACCAGCGTACACTTGAGGTTACTCCGGAACTGTGTCAGCGCAGCCACTCGCTCCTTCTGCCGCATGAACCCGTGGAGGCACACGTTGTCCATGGATATGGCGTTCAGCATCATTGATAGTACTTGGCATTCCCTAGGACAAAAGTAGATTAAATATCGCAAGCGCCCTAACTACACCTCATAGACGCTCTGGCGGCCATATAATTTACAAATGATTTAGGTAGGCTATGACGCGTATAACATCGATGTGATAGAATAGGATAATCCGCTAATGCCATGGAGATAATTCAGGAGTCATTTCGGAGCCCGCAGTCGGGTAACTCTGTCGGACACGCATATTGGGGTAAAAGGATTCTATTAATTCATCTTGAATTAGATTTATCCTTGTCTTTTAACCAACTCCCTTAAACGGAATGAGTTATTCTTCACAAAATCTCACGTGAATAAAATTATAGAATGCCTTGTTTTTAAACTAAAGTAGGATAAACCCCTCGGTTAAAAGGCAAAGTATACACATATTGTCTCATTCTCGGACATGCAATCACAATACTTTAAGAGAAACTGTCAAGTCCTAGGTCTTTCAAAATAACTAAAGGTTGTTGCGTTAAACAAATGTGGTAGTTCATACTTTTTAGTATCAGTAAACACGATGATGTGCGAACTGGGCTTAGTTTCGCGGTATTTGCGCAGTGTCTGTACCAAGTACACGTCGCGCGCGTACGCCGGGCAGACCACGTAGCGCTGGTCTAGGGTAGATACCGTCAGCTGAGTGTCCGTCTCTGTCCATGTTAGAAGATTCTAGAACAAAAAAAACGAAATATAGTGGAAGATAGCACATAAACTAAGTAATATGTAGAAATTGAACAACTTTATATGGATTTTATGCATTTGTTTAATAATTTCGTTATTTTTATAATCTTAAGGATTTGTACGAAATAGTATATGAGACATTATATAATAAAACCATAGCCAAACACAAAAACCTTCAACCTATTCTTATCAATCTATAGATCAATAACATAATCAATAGATGCCGTAACAAGATTTGCTCGTGTAAAGACATACTTTTGATATATGTATGTATGTACAAGGCTCATATCAGGTTATGTTTTTAGGGTTCCGTAGCCAAATGGCAAAAAACGGAACCCTTATGGATTCGTCATGTCTGTCTGTCTGTCTGTCCGTATGTCACAGCCATTTTTCCCGAAACTATAAAAACTATGCAATTGAAACTTGGTAAGTAGATGAATTCTGTGAACCGCATTAAGATTTTCACACTATAAAAAAAAACAATAAATTTTGGGAGTAATACGTAAAACAGAAACAAATATTTTTTTTATTCAAATCCATACGTGTCGGTTATCTAGGGATAGGTCTTCAAAAATGATATTGAGGTTTCTAATATCATTTTTTTCTAAACTGAATATTTTGCGCGAGAGACACTTCCAAAGTGGTAAAATGTGTCCCCTCCCCCCTGTAACTTCTAAAATAAGAGAACGATAAAACGAAAAAAAATATATGATGTACATTACCATGTAAACTTCCACCGAAAATTGGTTTGAACGAGATCTAGTAAATAGTTTTTTTTAATACGTCGTAAATCGTAAACCGCAATTTACCTCTCATTTAATCAACTCAAATATAAATATGGCAAGAGATAAACAGCAGTAGAGAAAGCATTGACAACCCAAACAACTTTTTTGTGTCTACAGTTAAACAGACACAGTCAGATATTTGACTGGTCTTTGGCCAGTACAGTAATTAATACTGAAGATATTTAGTGAAAATAGGTAAGTATACTTACATCTTGATTTAGTTGTAGTAATTTAGAATTGCGAACATCTTCAGTGATGGTAGCAGAGAATAGTAAGTTCTGTCTCTTGGCAGGTAAAGCACTGAATATTGTCTCCAAATCTTCTTGGAATGACTCACTGAATAGCCTGAAAATCATAAATCAATATGATGATGCAAAACTGACAATGTAGGCTGCACACAACTGCATCATTTTAAAGGTTCACAAACTTGAATGATCAGGCAATATAAGGTTTAAATCTTAATTATATGTATAATTGAGGACTGCAGTCTCTTTGAATATCTCAATGCGGCAAAAATACACAGGAAAACATAAAATAATATAACATAACCTTATTTCAAATATTGCTTTTGTTTTATTTAAAACGAAGGAGTTCAAATTATTAGGCTTACAATAAACATTATTCTAATCCCTGCAGCTGGGCTCAAGATATGTTTGCAGTCTGCAAAATGCAATATGTGATTACTTGGAGTTCATAGTATTTTGATTAGTCCTTAGCTTTGAATAAAAAAAATGATTTACTCTTTCTCATTTCTCAGTCAATACTATATGATACAGAAATAATTTAATCAAATAAAACAATATACCTGTCAGCCTCATCCAAGACTAGATATTTAATTTTCTTTAAGTTAAACGTGTCACATCCTGTGATGTGATCGGCCAGACGTCCCGGCATCGCAACAACTATGTGTGGCCTCTTGCAGAGTTTTAACGATTCTTCTAACTGGTCTGAGCCTCCCGTCACTATACACACACGCAGTTTCAATGGCTGGCCAAGTATGCTGAATTGGTCAGCTATCTAAAATAATTATTAATATTGATAATTCTCATGCTCATTATAAAATTTATAATGAACAATACATTAATTGTCTTAATTAAAGAAATCAATCAATCCTTACAATCTTTAGGGTGTAAAGTACCACCACAACTCATACTAAAATTAAACAGTAATTTTGTACCAGAAAGATTAACAATCCTTATTAACTTGACTTGAAACCATATATATACAGAATGATTTTGAAATCGTGTAATTCCTTTTAACCACGCATTCTACTGGTGATATAGAATAACCCTGACCATATTTTTATTTAATTAATTATTTTTTTGAAAAATTATTGTTCCGTTTTTTTTCGTGAAATGGTGTCAGATAGTCAAATGTTAACCAACCGAGGCAATTTTATTTTTTACTAATTAAAATAAAAAAACATATTAATAATTAATGTCGTAAATAATAACGGGCGGTCCTTTTTATTGCCCCTTATTATTTACGACATCAGTTATTGTTATGTTATTATTTTTAAATTAGTAAAATATTAAGATTGTGTCAGGTGGTTAAAATATGACTATTTGAAATCATTTCATGAAAAAAATCTGTACTCTAATTTTGCCGAAACCATTATTCTAATTAAGAAAAAATATGGCCAGGGTTATTCTATATCACCAGTAGAATGCGTGGTTAAAAGGAATTACACGATTTCAAAATCACCCTGTATATACATATATTTAGCTTGTGAAATGTAGTTTCAATACTTCTGGCACATAATAATATATGAGGGGCTATGTATGTATATTTTAGCATAAACGGCATGCAGCGTCTTATAGCAGTTGGTGACTCTTTTATAAATATGATTGATGTTACCTGGTAAGCAAGCTCATGTGTAGGAGTGAGAACTAACGCAAATATGCCATAAGGATCCTCTGCTAAATGCTGTAATATTGGCAGTGCGAATGCGAAAGTTTTGCCCGAACCAGTCTTGGCTGCTCCTATACAATCGTCACCAGCCAGAATGCGAGGTATACAACCTTTTTGAATAGGTGTTGGACTCCTTATGCCTGAAATTAGGTAATTACAAAACTCAACAAAATATTTAGTTAAGACAGTATATCATATGTTATATGATATTTTTTCTGGTCTACCAAACTGAATATATAATATTACGCTCATCTTTAGTATGTACAAATTTTACGCGCAAAGTAATGGCAAACTAACCTAAAGTAAACAATTGTTTAATGAGCCAGGGTTTGACGCCGAGTGCAACAAATTCCTTGCCGTCATTTTCATTCATTTTTAATAGATTTATTCAAATTGCCCAACGTAAAGTACTTAATTTAATTGAACATCAGCATATTTTAAATCGAAATTATGAAAACACGAGTACACGAGTTTATTATGACATTACAAATGACAGTTGACAACAGCATGATTTTGACGTCTTTGAAGTCGAGGATGTCGTTTAAAAATTTGTAGTTTCAATAAAATACAAATAGTTGCTGAAAATCTAATTAGATGAATACACTGTTTGATTTTCAGAAGAACTGGAAATAGTAATACAATACACGAATCATTGTTCTATCCAATAATAAGTAAATGGACGGTAAATTTAGTTGCTGTAAAGTGTCAATTATTAATATTCTTATACATATATTATGAAAGGTAAGACCACAAGTAAGACACACAGCCTAGAACCATTCCGACTATAAACTATCATAACTATAACTGACGTGCTTTCAATAGATCTTTCAATTACCCTGTTGATATCATTCCTGTAATAGGGTAGAACCCAAAATAGTGTTTCTTTTATTTCTGTATATAAATTAAAACGACTTTAACATAGTGATTTTATCAAAGGGTATTGGATTTGACATAGAAAAAAACATATTTTTGCCAATACATAAATTAATTTAGTTGGGCTCGTGCAACACTCAGTTGTGTCGTAAATGTTGATAGCTGGATTCTGTTTCTGAACGGAACATGTCTGATGTGTTCTCACTTCTCCATTTCCGGCATATCAATCACGCACTTGGTGCGTGTTTGCTATTTCAGTAAAATAATTTAGTTTGTAGTGTTATTGGTATGAAATAGTGTCTTCATCGGTACATTTTCATTAAATATTTTCTAATTTTGATTCGTAATCAGTTATTAGTGGTTGCCGGTAAGTTTCACGTTTTTTAATGTAATTTATTGTTATTATGCGCGTGTATTGAAATATATTTTATTAGCCAAGATGTAAAACTATCTGATATTGGAATACTGAATGAAAATATTACCGTTTTCAATGATTACTATAATAGTAACAACTAATCCACAAGAAGGAGTTACTTTTCATTTATATTATGACATTTACGATAACGGGTAGTTAATTGTATCTAACTGTATACAATACACTTGCAGACCGGCATTGCAAGAACTTTGAATACGTAGAACCATTTTCTTTATTTTTAAACTATTATTTCAAATACTAAACATGAAGCAGTATAATGGCTAAATTTAAATAAAAATAAAAATTTCAGCAATACTAATTACGACTATTATAATCTAGAGATAAACGTTTACATACATAAATCGTTTTTAAATTATTACATACCTAGTTACTATCTACATATAGATCTATGTAATAACATGACCTTGATACTATTTATACACTATCCATAAGTACATACTAACTTGTTTGGCATCAGTTTTCATCTACAATGTAATTGCTGGCCACTTTCTAAAACTCTTATGAAGATTATACAGAGATAATTTTTTTACATTTTTATTTTTCTGTACTTCCTCTAAAAGTACTTTAACTGCAATTTTTATTTTTAGTCTAGCTGTTAGTAAAGTAAAACAGGAAAATTGTAACAATTAAATAAATGAAATTTGTTTACTATGTAAACAAATATTATAGTTTATAATTAAACAGGCTGAGCATAATGTAGAACCTTATAGAACATCTCTATTTACATATTATTATAGAATGATAATATGTGTACTAACTTTGTATTTTAATTAGATTTTAGTTGTTCAGTAGGATATTATTATATACTATTTTTATATAGTGGTGGTATGATTCTATATAGTCTTCTATTTAAATTTTAATGATAGTATTTATGAAAAGGCTATTTGTCTCTTCTATATTATTTATACAAGAATATATCATTTAAAAAGTATATAATATGTATGTTTATCTACTGTCTAGTACCCATAGTACAAGCTCTGCTTAGTTTGGGCTAGATGGTGTTGTGTACGTGATAGAATATTATTATATTAAAAAATCTATGAAAAGTTGTTCATTCTTAAAAATATTTAATACCTTACCTACTGTTATTGAAATTTAATTATTGTACTTAAATATATACTTTGTTTTTAAAATATCATACTTGATTTGTGTTCAAGCTGTATTATATGAAGATTTTATTAATACTAATATTTATAAAAGGCCTAACACTGTTTATCTGTGACAATAGTAAACATGTATGTATACTAAAAGAGTAGACAGAGGTTTATTACACATACACATCTTAGTTACTATGTTTGAACTCTTAATGTAATAAGGACCTATTGCCATCTAATCCGCACATTAGCAGCTTCTCATCACACCATAGTATTTTATTATCATAGCCCATAGGCACTTGCAACACTAGTTGTGCCATGCATAGGCTACCTAAAACCAATTCTTTACAAAACCAGAATATTTGTGTTGTTAACATAAGAGGATAAGATCAGTAATCCTCTGCTATCAGTACCATAAATATTAATCTGAAAGCCCCTCTTACCATACAAGTTATTTTTTACTCATTGAGTCTCGAAGAACAAATCAACAATCTAGAACTTTGGATAGGCAAGTATTTCATATTTCGTTCATTATGTAAAATTATATACCCCATGTAATAATTCCTTAGACTT
This sequence comes from Catocala nupta, assembly GCA_963675205.1. Taxonomy (NCBI): domain Eukaryota; kingdom Metazoa; phylum Arthropoda; class Insecta; order Lepidoptera; family Erebidae; genus Catocala; species Catocala nupta. The sequence continues at coordinate 22,381,723 of OY776094.1, read as the reverse complement.
CTATACATATTAATATTTTCATCAATCTTTATTGTTACTCATATTCTAAATGTGGAAGTGTTTGTTGATTTGTTGTTATTTGATACAGTAGCTGACCGATGGATTGACGTGATTTTATATAGCGATACGTAATGCTCGAAAATGATGTGGACTACTTTTTATCCTAAAAAATATTCATGTCCGATCTGGTCTAATGGCAGCGTATTTTTCTTAATACCGTGTTTAATATAAAACCACGGAAGAAAGGTCGCGGGTAAAAACTAGTAATTTAAAAAATATGAGTCATATCTTATATTGCATGCAATCTTTAATGCGAGCTTATCATTTTAAAACATTTATTTTGCACTCCAGCACATACTGAGCATTCAAAGTATAAAACAAGGTCTATTCTAACTCCACATTGTACCTATCTGTGATGAGTGGCGTCTGTTGCGCCAGCGCATCGGGTCAAAGATCACAGTGACAACATGGCTTCTTATTGTTTAAACTACAAAACGATTTCACTTTACAATCGTTACAAAAATATTCACCTATTTTATTGAATGACGGTGCATTACCTGTGCTATTTAATTATAGACATTTTCTTTAGACTGGTTATGTTTTGCATTTCATAATTCGTATTTTGTACGAATAGCGTAATTTCTTCATACCAAGTTTGGTTTGTTTAGTTTTTTAAAAGACACCTGCCGCTCTATAAATAATTCTTTTATCGCTGGGTTTTTACAAATATTCATACAACGGATATAAAGAACACCCAGACTTGGCACAAATATTTGTGGATCACACAAATTTTTGTTCCGTATGGGGATCAAACCCACAACAGTCGGCGCGGCGGTAGTGACAAGGCAAACGCCATCCGGGCAGACCCTTCCCTCTACAGACTACTTTAGTTTATGATATAGCGTTCCCACTTTCCCTCCTGTTAGGTATATGAGTGAGAGCCGCTGTACCTGCCAGTGCCCGAGAGCACCTTCAGGGACCAGTTATAGACAGGTCTTGTCCCCAAATCCTAAGACCCAGTTTTCGTAAGCGAGCTACCTCGTGCCCAAGTGGCACTACCTATTGTACAGATAGGTGCCGGAGCAATAAAGCCGCTCACCACTCGCAAACTCAGACAGTTGCTAACGATATCCTCTCTGGGGCCGACGGAGAAGCCGCCTCCCATATTTCCAGTATGGTGCCGGAGCTGTAAGGCACCACGCTCACTTACTTACACTCACGACGTACATCCATACATCTACCCTTTCTGGCCGACAAGCCGGGTATTGCCCGAGTCACCTAGCTATGACTCTTACTTGCTGAGCAGGTAAGCGCCCGAGATGCGTCGTGGCAGTAAAACCACACTACCCCTGCGCTAAAGGCAACACCGTGCCTCGCGCGACCAACTGGTTCGCACTAGCCGCGCATGATTCCGACGCTCGAACGGCACGTGCTTGCCGAGCAACAAACATGCCGTCCTCTGCGGCTAACCACATAGCCACTACGAGTCCAACCTCAATGTCAGGTACCGCGCACTCTAATCAGCGGCTGATAGAACACGCCTTTCGAGGCGCGGTGGGCTAGCCTGACCCCGTAGTACCCTGATCCTAAGGGGGAGACCCATAGTTCTCCTCTCGAACCCTACCTACTCGGGTGCTGAAGGAAGGGGGGAGATAGGTCTGGGCAGTCAAATAAAGCCGTGTGTCTGTAAACCAGGATAGGGATCCTGGTTAGAGATCGCTAGCTGCTAACCTTTTATTTAAAATTTCAGCCGTCGTATGTTGTTCCATAAAACTCGAAAAGTAATCGATAGATGGTTTCGCCTCGTAAGTAAAAGTTACGGAGCTTACATGTCAACCTACCTCTCCCAATCCTTTCCTTTTGTTCTATCCTTAATTCCTTTTCTCAACGCAACGTCAGATCCACATCCTGAATCTTGCAAGCCATCATAGGTTATGATATCTGATTACCAACAAACCCACCGTACCTACTTATGATTGTTAGCTATGTGTTGTACTACGAAAAATTGTCTACATTACATAGGTACCTACTTACTTTTTAAAGTTATTGTAATTCTGATTAGGTAATATACTAAATTCGAACGCCACCATAGAAATCAAAGACAAATCAAAATTTGCTAAACTAGATTTCCCCCGAATTCAAATCTCACTTTGCAAGTAATAGTTAGATGATGAGTTCGAAGTGAAAACTTCTACAGATACAACGATTTATTTGCTGATTATAATTGCTTCCTGCTGCTTGTGCATGAGGCCTCGGATTCGAATCCCGGATCGAGCTAACAAAAATTTATTGGCTTTTTCTGTTAAGAAATCTCAATAGCAGCCCGGAGTTAGGAAGTTGGCGGTGTTAGAGGCACGGAGGTGCCTCGGAAAGCATGTAAAGCCGTTGGACCTGCGCCTGATCTCTCTCAGGTCGTGTCGGATTACCGTCCCATCGGATCATGAGAGTTAGGGAACAGAGAGTGCACTTGTGTTTGCGCACATACTTGTACACTATAATATCTCCTGCACAGATGTCCAGTCTCCGTTAAGATTGGCCGCCGTGACCGAAATTTAATCTGGAAGACATTTTTATTATAAGTATTATATTGTTACGTGCTGGGTTCGACGGATAAGAATATAAACAATATTACCGACTAAAACACGTTTTATTCTAGCACACAATTAACTTCAATACACAACAAACACTATACTACACTTTTCCACTGTAACTGCTTCAAACTCTAGTATTTTCGCTTCCGTTCGCTTCGATGAACACTTGACCGCTTACGATTGTAAACTGATTCGGTGGTGTGCGTGCGCTCTATTTATACGCGGTTAAAGCGCTTCTGGAGTCCTCCAGAAAAGCCATACCCGGCACGCAACAGCACGATGATTCGAGAATGTGCTAGCGCTCTCTCTACTGTGCTCGCATTACGTAGTTCCGCAAGATGTCAATAGATGGTGCTGTAATAAATTATTAGAAGGGACTGGCGAGTCTTCCCCACAGTGCCGTCAGATGGCACTAGCCGTAACAATGTTCATTACGCGTACCTAGTCAGTTCTTGAACTTCGCATTATTAACATATAGCGGTATTTCAAGACTTAACTATAATCACTAGTTAAGATATGCACTTAATCTAATCTTAATTTATAATTATAGATCTAGACTCTAGCGATTATGCCGTTAAAGACCTTTACCATTTTAGTAGTTGTAGGAATATATGTATATTTACATACATACCTACTATTTATCCACCATACATATCCACTGCCTATTTTATTTTTGAAAAATCGTACAATATTGGTGGTGATTTTTGGTATATACTATACAGGCTGATACCTGTATTTCCTTGAAAAAGAAAAGCCTTTATATGTATATATAACTATGATGGCAAACAATCGCTGTAATAATCTTTTTATATGATATTCCGTTCGTGCCCAGCGCGAGAGCAGTAGATCTGTAAAAACCTTATTTAAATGTTTGGAAGGCCATATTTCCGCTTATAAGAAAATACCATATCTCTTTGCCCTATTTACAATCAGTTGCTACTTACAAACTCGTGATAACTATGGCCGCTTACATACGCTTAAGTTATGCCACAGCATTAACGATAATTTTATTTAATTTTTATTCTGCTGTGATTCGTTGGTTTGCGGTATAGATTGCTATCTCCAACGATTATAGAGATTTATTATGTAATTATGAATATCCTCTGCAGATGCAATCACTTGTCAACAGCTATCGGAAAAACTACAATAGATGTAAATATCAATTAGCTAAGAAAATGTAGTGATCTGGTAAATAATTAATGTTGTTTATTTAATTGATGTGATAACGTAACAATAAACCATACATTATACATAGCAGCAAAAGTTTACTTACCTGTTTCGTTTTCGTGTATTCTACAAACACGCGCTGTTTAGAATAGCTTTTGTGATAATCTAAAATATGGTCTATTCGTGAACTAAGTTTTGTCCAAATCCGTTCAATGATTTACGAGTGATTGTTTGTGATTGACAAAGTTTTACATTTCATTTTGTAATTGCTATGTATTAGTAGAATAATTTTTTAAACACATTATTCTCTATCCGTCGAATTTGTAATCCTTCATGCGCGTAATTTCGAAACGTTGATGAAAGGAAACCCTTCGAACAAAAATGTGCTCACCTCTATTACGTGGGACCTAGTAGAACATGCTCAGCGAAACGTGGATGCAATGCATCTCTGCCTACCCCTTCGGGAATCTATAGACGCGAGCCTAGTACCTATATACATATATTGTAGCTATACGTGTTTTTCTATTCTAACCATTGGCAACAACGTACTATTAGCATTTAGAAAGACGTTCATTGCAATGAGATCAAATTTCTAAAGTAGTTTCGTGTTAAAGTATAATATAAATGTTTGTTATTTATTTACAGATAGTAAAAATGAGTGCGTTGAAGAATGCAGTGTCGCTCGCTGTCAAGAACGGAAAAGTGGGGCTCAGAGGAAATGGAAAATTTGTGAGTATTTTTAGTACATATTATTTATTATAAATTTCACCGGATCGGATCATTCGCCCGTGGCAAAACTTCTGTTGTGGCTGATCGTGCATTTTTGGGTATGATTTTCGGCTGACCACTTGCACATTTTTACAACACTTCAGTCTATCAATATTTTATAAAAGGTAAAATACACCCGTACTGGGGGCCTGAAGCATGGTACACGTTACAATGTGTACCTACACCTTCCAGCTATTCAGAAGACACTACTGTCTACTGGATGTCCGAAAGCATGCCCGATCATCCACCGTTAAATTGGCTCTATAACTTGTATTCTGCCTATCATGTAGATTATGGTTAGCAAAATGTTATTATAATATTTATACCTACCATTTAAACCTATATTGTATCGGCCTTTGCTATTATATTCCAAAAAATACTTAGTATTGTACATACGGCCTTGGCCAAAAGTATGGAACCCCTTGTATTTTTCACGTGCGTAATATTTGCAGTAGAAAACAATACATTTTGTTTAAATATGGATTAGGTGGCATCTAAAAAGATATTTAAAACAATAGTGTACCCAGTTAGGGCCAATAAAACATCCGATACAAAGCATCTTATCCGTTTAGTAATTTCCAATCTTTATTTCAGTTTACTATTTTGCGTCGTTGTCTACACATACCGTCATCTAGCGCACTTCTTGTATTATTTTGTGTTCAGTTATATTAATTTCGATACATAATACCTAAAACATCCGAACTGTCTCTTGAAATACGTGTGAAAATACAACTTTTTCATAAACAAAGGTAATCCCAAGTTGAGATATCCAGAACTGTTAAGTGGTCGCGCCGAACGGTGCAATTTACCATTGAGCGATTCGCCGCTACCGGTACGCATAGCGATATGCCCAGAACTGCACGAAAAAGTATTACCAGTGACCGTGAAGATCGAAAATTTGTGAGAGAGTCTTTGAAAAACAGGACAAAAATGTCTTCCGAGTTCGCTGCTGAGTTCTCAGTGGCGAGTAACAACACAATTCCTGCCAAAATGACTTGTCGAATACTTCAGGAAGCTAGTCTCAAAGGGTGTAATACCAGGAAGAAGCCATTGATCTCAGACAATAATAAAAAGGCTTGCTATGCATGGGCCTCAAAGTACCAACATTACACTAAAAAAGACTGGTCAAAAATTGTGTGGTCAGACGAATCAAACTTTGAAGTAAGCTAGATAATATGAATGTCCAAATGGATAAATAAGTATTGTTGAAATTTAAAAAGCTATACTGTTGTCTTTTCATGATTAGTTAAATTCTATTTATTTTGTTTTTGATTGGTCTTTGGAACCCCTGGTGCTACATTCGTGCGTCGCCTTGGGGAAAAAGAATTTATGCCAGAGTGTGTGGTCCCGACTGTAGAACACGGCACAGGTACCGGGATGACCTGGGTCTGCATGTCTGATACAGGAGTCAGCGAAATGTTTGTGTATGAGGGACGAAGGGACTCTACGAAATACATGAATGTGTTTGGAATCAGCTTTATTGCCTTCGTTTTTACACTTTTTGGTGACATTAATATGGATGGAGTTAAATTCCAGAAGATAACGCACCATGCCATAAATCAGCCCGCACAATGTCATAGTTTCGTGAAAATTCCATTGAGCTCCTGGAATGGCCTGCACAGTCGCCGGACCTTAATCCTATAGAACATTTATGGGGAATCCTACAGCGTAAGGTCCGGCACCACACAATAACAACAAAAGAAGAACTAAAAATACGCCTCCGTCAAGAATGGAATACCATAACTGAAGAACAATGTAAAAATCTTGTAAGCTCTTTGCCAAGATGAATAGCTACTGTGTTAGCGGCTAAGGGTGGCCGACGAAATATTGATTTTATATCAAAGTAAAGATCATTTAAAATGTACACAAGTTGTTTCATTTCATTCTATACATAACTTTTTACAAAATGCAGTTTTTATAGGGGTGCTCCATACTTTTGGCCAAGGCTGTATATAAACTGTCGATTTCATAAATATAGTATTAAGCAACGTCCGTGAACGTTCATTTCGTTCGATTATTGACCAATATAACAGCGCTATGTTTAGCTCTACGGCGACTCCAATTATGTATCGTTTCTACGATCCAATCGAAATACATTCCATATCAGATGGTAAGGCATTTAACGCTATTCAAGCGTTTACAGCCGTTTCAAGACTTTCTGGTCCAGTGTCACTATTCCTAGTGACACTGGACCAGAAAGTCATGGAACAGACACAGATAGAACACATTACGGGTCCAAACAGGCGTCATTTTGATCACGCAATTTGTGTCGAATATAACTAGTGTTTCCAATTTTGTGGCCTATCTTCGGTATCGGTATTTGCGGGATTAAAACTACTATTTATCTTAGTTCAACAATTAGGTATTATAATTAATAAAATATTATTATAATAAGTAAATATAGTAATTTAATTTCACTATTTTCAGATCAAGCTGGGCATTTTATATAAATCATATCAAATTAATATAATTAATCTAATAAAAATATCCAAAACTTAGTTAGTCTCAATCTCGTGGGATCTCGTACTACTAAGAGGCTCTAAATAATCCCTGTTGTAAAATCAAATCATTTAGTATCGTCGTGTAATACAGACTGGACTATATGTAACTAAATGCGGCGTAAATTACGCGTCACAAACAAGACTCACAATTGCGATCTATTTTATTCATATACACACCCATAATACGTACACGACAATAAAAAATCTTAGAAGGAAACAACATTATACCTTTTTGCGTTTATTTATTTACTAACATGATTTGCTTAGAGACCATAATTATGGTCTCATATACCTACACCACAAGGATACATATTAAATAATTTTGACATGAAGATTAAATCGTATATAAACGAAACTAAACAACGCATAACTGAAATTCTACTAATTAATTATTTACGATAAAATATTGCGCTATAACAATACGGAGATTCACATGATAAATAAGGAATGATTTCATTCACGCATTATATACATACACAAACATAGTGTAAGGCTCATAACCTTGAAAGGGTGGGTAGAGTTGTATTACAGGCACATTTTACTAGCCATGGTTGTAGGAGAAGGTGAGCCTGTTAACGGCCACAGTCCAGACTCCGTGCTGCGAACAAGCATTCCGATACGAATCGAATCCGATACCTCATGCAGAACAGTCGCATTTATTACAGATTCACAATCGAGAAAGTTATACATTCATAATTTCACTAGATTTGACCGTGGCTTCGCTCGCGTAAATGTAGTTTAGGTTAGGTTAATAACAGTTCGGCGCGTCGCGATTACATGTACCTATAAGTGATCGCGGCCCTAACGACTCTGGTTACGTCGAGGAATATCATGGTAGGTTTAGGGACTAAATACACTTACTCAGGTCCATTCGCGTTTTGCTGAACGATTTTGATCACACTTATGCAGTTCTGCTTCTATCAGCCGCGTACAGCGTCGTAAGAATAAGAAAAGCCGTCGGGAACCATCCGCGTATAGCGCTGTTCCGCCGCGTTCGGCGCTAAATGCGGACGTCCTCGTCAACAAGTTGCGACCGCGTACGGAGCCGTACAGCCCTGAACGCGGCGGAACAGCGCTAAACGCGGCGGAACAGCGCTGAACGCGGCAGAATAGTGCTGAATTCTATCTATAGCATTCGCATGATAAAAACAGATTTGTCCTCATTTTATGCCTATTTGCCGCGAAACCTGAATATACGCGGCAAGCTGAACGGATGCGTACGCGTCTACATACAAAATCGTTGTTTTCTATGGACAAAAGCTGAATAGAGCTGATTAAGTGAGTCGGTATTACCGGGATGTCGGCAGTCACCATCTTTCCCCCGGTAAGTCCGACATAAACTCTCCTTCCCCGTAAAAAAAAGGTTAATAACAGTCCTTTTTTTTGGAACTACTCTATGTCCTTTTGTGTACCCCTAATAAAGCGTGTATGTGAAATTTTATGATGATCGGTCGAGTATTTAAGGCGTGAAAGCGTAACACATAAGCAAACAGACTTACATTCGCATTTATAATATTAGTTAGGACTATTTCGTTGGCTAGAGCAACATGTTTGTTATAACTAACCTCACTCAAATGCGTAGTATTACACAGATACGCAGTTAGTAGTAGAATGTGTGTGCACTTGGCAACTAGCGCGGTGACGTCAACCTCACGTGGGATTGCAACGAGAATGCACACATAATGCACACCATACATTACATCCGTACCACTATTTATTGTGCTCATAGACTTTAGTACGACGGTGTCGACGGTGTAGATAAAATTCTAACTAATATTATAAATGTGAATGTGAGTTTGTTTGCTTGTTACGCTTTCACGTCTTAATTGCTCGACCAATCATTATGAAATTCCGCATACTTGGCAGGGGTACAAGAAAGGACATAGCGTACCTTTAATACAGGAAAAAGTACTGTTACTTAGTCTATTCAACAAGTGCCCTTTTTGGCAACTTTTGTCAGCAGTCTCGAAAAAATATGAACAAGGTATCATTCGACTCGGAATAGCACGTAGACGATTATTGAAAAAATTCAAGCTCCGCTTGCATATATTTCAAAAGACTTTCAAGAATAGCTCCAATAAAGGGTAAAATCTCAAATTTATAGTTTAACAATTATTATCACACTTGCAATGTTCATGTTCAAGCAGCAACAAAATATTAATTAACTATCGCATAACTAATTAAAAATTGTGGTAAAAAAATACCGGCGGTTTATTGTTCATTTATCTATCCAGTAGGCCGCTGAATTTTTTTATTTCTTAAATTTTATATATGTTATTTATATTGACAAAGTCTCCGAATTACGCGTGGCTTGTGCAAGCCAGAGTGTTTGCGTTTTCAGCCGTATTTTCCTCCCTCTGGGAAAATTATAAATATTACTACAATTCCGGACGGAGTCCAGACCTTTTTTTAGGAAAATTTCTCCACTTATCGAATCTTTTTTTAGATTTAAAAAACCTCAATTAGTTTTTGAGATATTTGCAAAAAACTAAATGCTATTATTTTTATTTAATTGTTTATGACTTTTGCAATATTTGCAAGCGGAATTTAAATTTTTCAAAAATCATCTACTTGCCATTCCGAATCGAACACCTCGTTCATATTTTTTCGCGATTGCTGAGAAAGTTGACCATAAAGGCACTTGTTGACTAGACTATACTAACATTACCTAATTTATATTTACGCGAGCAAAGCCGCGGCCAAAATCTAGTAACATTATGAATGTATATGACGCTATAGGATGCGAAATAAAAAGGTAATTTCTATATGTTTTTACATTTGAATGAAAAAGTTACTTATATTTAGAAAGTAGGCAACGCTTGTGATGGTAATAATGATTTTAATCAATTATTTCGGTTAAGCGATATAAATATGCAATAAAGTGAAAATTGCTAAAATGTTAGTTATTGGATATTGATACTTCATCTTAGATATAACATTTTTTAATAACAAATATTATATAATACTTTATTTATACGCATTTTGCGGTCTTCCGGCAAAAGTGTAAATATAAAAAGAAATACATAGTTTTACATATTTTTATTGATTACTAGAGCACCAGTATGTAGGTATAGATAAAATAGTAGTAGGGAAGTCCAATCGAGAGGCTTTTGTCCAGCAGAGGGACATAACAATAGGCTAAGAGGGAAAAACTGAGAAAATCTTAGTAATCCTACCAATATTATGAATGAGAAAGATGTGAAGATGTTTGTTACTTAATTTTATTATAAATTGTCCATTGTGACCATGTTCAGACATAACACAAAGGATATTTATCATCCTAGTATAATACGTAACGGGTATTAACGCGATCATGCAATAATGTTTACCTTTTTTACATATGCATAATTCGTAATAGGGATACCGTGCGTGTAGTTTGTGACGGTATATGGACAAACAAAAATAAGCCAAAAGGGAGGGTGAATCAAGATTCTTCTGCCTCACAAACGGAGACATGACATTGTAGCACCAGTCAGCTTGTGACCACGGCTGTCAAGCTTAAAAAAGGTAAAAATTATGCATGATCGCGTTAATACCCGTTACGTATTATATATATGTATGTATATAAACCCGTGCCTCGGAAAGCACGTAAAGCCGTTGGTCCTGCGCCTGATCTCTCTCCGATCGTGTCGGATTATCCGTCCCATCGGATCATGAGAGTTAGGAACAGAGAGTGCACTTGTGATTGCGCACACGCTTGTGCACTATAATATCTCCTGCGCCGATGGCCAATCTCCGTTAAGATTGGCCGCCGTGACCGAAATTCGGTCAGGAGGACATTATTATTATTATGTATATATATCATGCAACGCGAAAGTTTAAAAGTTATTATCCTGGTATAAGTTGCCGTGGGTAGAAAGTTGTAACATAATATAATCAGTCTCGTATAAACGGTTGTACTGCTGCGCAGGAGCCTCTCTCATAATGAGAATGGTTCGGGAATAGTTCACCGTGCTGCGTTTTGTATGGCCCGTCGCCCACACCAGCTGGAGTCGAGGTGGCGTCGAGGCGCTTCTATGTTTCCTTCAGGAATAAATGGCAGTGCACTCGCACACTAGAGTCGCGTCTCAGGCGAAGTGGAGACGAGGCGGAGGCGCGGCGGCGGCGCGGCGAGGGTGATGTGCTCGACCGCGTTGCGACTCCACCGCCATTTTGTTATTTTGTTTCTCTTAAGTTTAAGTATAATCTTCTCCTATTTAAATTAATAACTTGTATGAGTGCAAGTGCGTCTTCATCTTCTGACGACGACATGTTGAATAAATTGGAAAGTGTGAAGGAAGCAGAAATTGTAGAGTCAAGGCGAAGGTGGCTAACCTTCGCCTCGACTCTACAATTCTACATAAACGCCACGTCTCGACCGTGCCGCGACGTCGCCGCGACCGTGCCTCGACTTACCAGTGGGCGACGCACCTATGTTTACAACGATATATGGGTTCAATTCTTGGGTGTGATTCAATTCAAAGTGTTATTATGTTTTTCTATTAGGAAATGCTCATTGAAAAGCAGGGAAGAGTCTAGAAATGAGTGATCTAATGCAATAAACTCACACTCTATAAAGTGGGACTTAAGTAATTTCGATTGCGCGAATGGCGTAGTGGTTTAAGTGGACGGGATACAAATTTTTATGATCCACTAATAGTTGTTCTGAGTCTGGGTGTTCTTTGTATCCATAATTTGAATAATAATAATAGTCATATCTGTCAATGGTCTAATAGCCAAGAGCCTCGATCACCATCTAAAGAGGCTCGCGTTAGGTGTTTGGATCAAGGGTTTGATGCAGAAGGCAGTGCTATTAGATACGGCACGCATTGTGAGGAGGTTCCTATCTCTGGAATCCTGACCACTGGCAGGTTGGACCCTGTTCCCGATGCCGGTGGGGTACCATATATTTTATATCTTAAATTTTTGATATATGTATATTTAAAAATGAAAATATATTGTAAAGATTTAAATAAAGAGTATAATAATAAAATTGTATTGTATTGTAAATTGTAAATAGTTATGTATAGATGTGGTATAGATGGTGAATCCGGCGCCGCACCGCTCGACACCTCTAGCCGCTCACCCCGGTGGTACCCTCTGCTGCTTTTAAAGCCTGTATGTCTATGGCGACTATTCAGAGGGCCCATCTAATGAGGCGGTGAGTCACCGTCTGCCATTCCGACTTTGTACTAGCACAGTATATTAGACAGACGCCGTTTTTTTACTATAGTTTGCATTTTACCAAACCTTCAAACACCCATTCTTCTAGACCAGAATAATTAGATTCCATATGTAGCAATAGTCTCTTACGCCTGCCGCGGCTAGTGTCTCGGTAAGTGTCTCATCTCCCTTTAAACTAAATCTCTCGAAGAGCCTGTGCATGTTGGACCCATGTCCCCGTGTAAGCCTCTCAAAGGGCTGGGTATTTTCCTAAAATATTAGGGAAATACCCGTGAAAGAGAAACAAATTGTATTCAATCTATACTAATATTATAAAGCTAAAGATTTTGTTTGTTTGAACGCGCTAATCTCAGAAACTGCTGTTTCGAATTGAAAAATATATTTTTTGTTGGATAGCTTATTTATCGAGGAAGGTTAACAGCACGGGGCGGCGCAGAAAACAAAAACAAAAAATAAAAAAAAATATAAAAGTCTTTACAAAACACATTATTTTAAATGCACAACATTTTATTAAATTCACATTAAAACTAAATTTAATCTAAAGTAAAACATTTACAAACCATAACGTAAGGGTCTACAAAAACATTTAAATGAATGAATGATTGAAGTCTCCCGTGGCACAGAAATTATTACTACGGCAGGAGTTATCTTCAAAAACAAAATAAAAATAGCAGGTGGAAGGTGAGTGTGATATATCACTACCTACTCTTTCTATGATATCCATATACGCGTGAACCTATACAAGTATGGTAAGTAGGCATAGACGTATAGTACAAACGTATGATTCAGTTACCTAGAAAAAGTCGACGAAAATGCAATAATAAAACTGAGTGTTGTTTTAAAAGTTGATTTGTTATATTGGTCACGGCAAATAGTGGTACCGATGTTTTCGTTATAGCGTAATAGGTAGGATTGCTAGATGCTCAGGAGTCGTGTCGAGTATCTCCACATTTTGCTTGATCTCCCACCTCAACTAAATACAGTTGCTTCTAATAAGTGTAAGACAAAAAATTAAAGGTTCGACTATCTGTATCTCTAAATATTCCTAAAAGTGTCAATTATATCTGTATATAATACGTGAAGCAAAAACTTTGTTCACCTTTTTACGAAAATTGCGCGGACAGCGGAGTATGAAATTTGGCACAGTTAAAGTTTATATGGAGAAGGAGGGGCGAATCCTAATATTTTTATAAAGATATTAGGAATATATGCGCCCCTATTATCATTAATATAAAATAATTAATGGAAAAACACTACACGCACACTAGCATGCATTTGACACAAGTAGTCGAATTGCGTTCGTAGTATTTCGGCATTGTTCAGCTGATGTCGTAGAATTCTTCGCAACTATACTTAAAATTTAAATCAATTATAGTCGAATTTCGACCACTTGGCGACCGCTAGTCCTTATAGTTACTTTTAAGGAGCTTTAGGGATCTTCTGTAGAAAGCAGTTCCATCCCTACAGGTGATCACAATCCAAACAATCTTATTTTGTGTTTCTGCGGCTGAAAGAGGTTTAAATGGCTCAGTCGCAGAATGTCCACTTCGCAAAATATCTACAGGTCGCAAAATGTCCCTTTCCCAGAATGCCTCTTTCGCAAAATTTTCCCTGTTTCCAAATCCTTGCTATCAGAAAAAAACGGTCAAGTACGAATCACTCACTATTAAACGGCTGTATGATTATTTGTCAAATCAAATGTCTAAAATAAATTTTAAAATATAGGTCATATGCAGAATTTTACTCGGATGAAACGCGATATTTAGATAATTTCTTCGGATATTACAATTTTCTGATCTGGCAAATCTATTAATTACAAATAAAAATACTTACAAATCAACTAAAACTAATGCTGCTAGCATACATATGTATCTATGCAACAGACAGGTTAAAGTATTATCCGTACTCATCTTGTAATGTAAGACGTCCCAAATGAGCCAACCTAATTCACAACATTATGTTATTGTGTTCCTATTTACGTAAAATTAGATTAAATTATCTTGCTATGTTTTGCTACCGTGGATAAAATTAACGAGTGGTGCTGGAAACTGGTCTGTAGCTTCGCTCACATAAAATATAGCCTATGTTACTTGGTGATAATATAGTCACCTATTGGTGTAAGAATTTTAAAATCGGTTGAGCAGTTTTTGAGTCAAACACTTACACAAACAAACAAGCAAAAAATCAAATCTTTCGTCTTTATAATATCAGTATAGATATTGTGAGATTTATTATATACTTTACCTACATAAATTATACAGAAGTAGGTTATCAGCGTAAAGCAGCCATGGTGCATGATTTAAAGATTCATTTACATACAACACACGAGCGCATCATGTAAAGACCGTCGCACCCTGATAATCACCTAATATTATAAACAAAAATTAAAACTTTAACCAAGTTACGTTTTTTTTTGTAATATGTTAAACATTTCAAGGCGTATCCTTGAAATGTTTACTGATTGATATCAACCGTAACTAATATTATTATTGGATCGACTTTTTACTATGAGTAGCAAATGACTTACAAGACAAAGTAATTGGAAACTGGTATTTTTGGATCGTTGTATAATTAGTAGCAAATGTACCAATTATATTATGCGTTGTACACACAGCGACACATCAACCTAGACTGTTTGGACTTTGAACTATTAGAAGTTGAACGCTGCGAATCGTGCGAGAGAGTGCGTTATATTTATGTTATTTTGCCTCATTCACGCTGAACGGGACGCGACGCTCTATCCTTACCATTACATCGACACCACTATGCACCGTCCCTTTCCAGTCCGTCCTTTTTCTCTATTTTTTATGTAGCGTAGTTATGCATATATAGGGTGTCTAACTTGATGTGTAGCCGTGTGTACCTACAGAACATTTTATAACTTCATTGTGCAATTTCGAAAAATACATATTGTGGGTACATAGGTATTGTTCTTCTGAATTGTGTGACCCGCAATTAGTTGTTCCGAGTAGAGTGTTCTTAGTACCTATTCGTTGTTTAAATGTTTGTTGCCCTGCGAGACAGGACGTATTATTAGGAGGTATCCTTAGAAAAAAAAAACCGAATCTTTCCAATATTTTCAAATTGCGATCAAGTCATGGTTAGCGCATCGGAATTATTATGTAACACAAATATTATTTATACAGTACAATTGTTTCAAGTCGCACGAGTGCTTTGTTATTGAATTTAAGCGCCGATAAGCGCTTACTGCCGTTCAAGGACATGACCGTGTCCTTCAATGTCAAGAATACACTACTAAACCGTGCTGCATACCGCAACGCTTTGGTTGGAACACAGTTTTGATGGGCGACTCAAATAGACTACTAGAATGTGTGATAGGTAACAACTACCTTAAGTTCATTTTGCAATGGGATCTTTCGATAAGTACAGGTCAGGACCATTAGTGACAGTAGTGTATAAGAAGAAAAGCGTGCAGCGTTCATACAAACGTATTTGTTTCTCTATTTTCTCTTTGAAGAGTAACACCACAGCAAAAAAAAATTGCATATATCTAGCATTACCATGTTCCTATGATTTCCTTTTTTGTTTCATAATTTATTTGTTAAATGGACTAGGGTCATATGAACATGACAATATTCGCTCATCTTTGCTGCTGTTTTCAGACGACTACCAAATAAATTTAAGGCAACTAATAAAATAAGTAAAACACAGACATAGCCAAATCCCTTCTCATATTGTTTATGTAAACATTATTAAAATCGGTTTGGTAGTCGAAAATGGATACCAGGAAATAAAATATAGTGATTTCAGAGATATCAGTTCGAGCTGTAGTTATTATCTTTATCTCTTTTGCACGGATTTCGTTCGCGCGAGAGCAATAGATCAGTTAAAAATGTTTTGATGTCCATATGTCCTTAGGCGACCAACACCACGAGTACAACAAAATGTGCGCTTTTGCACGATTGTATCCTGTGCTACAGGACAAGATATAATCAGGGTAACCCTCTGTCTACTAAATGGTAACCTACCCCATAGTGACCAAGCGCTTGCAACAACAACAAGCAATTTTGGCGCAACATGCGACGCCGTTCCAAAAGCAGCCGCAACAAATCATACCTTAATATCGCAGCAATAATATTATCGTAGTCTACAGCAACAGTATTGGCACACATAGAAGTTACTGTTACGTGTGACCACGTGTTCGTTACGTGTAGAATGCGCAACAAAGTAATCGTCCATTTCTATAGAGAGCCAACATGGCACACGCATTGCTCGAGTGATGCGCGCACGCATTCTCGCTGGCGAATACGACAATGTCTCGTGATCGTTGTTGCTAGGTAACAACTAATTGATAAGTATAGCATACGCTGTGCTTGTCCAAATGCGAAGGCATTAAGACGTATATTTTTTGTGGAAGACCATTGGACTGTACCACAGATCTCGCGATTGATCCTAACGCACATCTGATCTTTCGAAGTTATGTGCGTATTGAATAGTTAATTACGGGGCGTGTCGTCAGTGCTCAATAAGACGTCTTAAAAAAAAGTTTATTAACATTCGCTTTAACGGAAACCTACTCATCTTAGAATTATCCATAATGTTCTCGAAGATTTGTAAATTCTGCGTAGTGGGCTATGGTCTAACCCTTTTCAAAACTATGAAGGGACCTACGCCTAGGCAGTGCAAGACTGTTATTATTAATATTATATCCCTAAGTAACAAATGTGTGTTTTCGAGTTTGTAAAAGCTACAGCCATAAAATATATTTTAAGAATACACTTGTACCTCTGGTATGAAATCAAACAATTATTTTTTGTTGCAGTAAATGGCTCTTCTCGAGGTTATTAATAGAGCTGTTTCAACTTGAACCTAGCAAATATAATGAGTGTATTCACCATATTGAACACGTGAAGGAAAGATAATGACTTAACTCATGTCTGCGTTGATTTAAGTCATTAATTATTCATGTTGCTGGCGATAAGGACGTCTGTATTGATTATTTTAGTTTAGAAATAGCCAATAAAGTAATACATATATTGACGACTGTTTCTTAGATAGGTGAGCAGAGACTATGTAATTAGTAGCGCAGAGGTAGTAAATGTGACTGACGTACATGAGCCATCGGGCTCTTTCTTTCTTTTTCTTTTGTAAAAGACAGCTTCCGGACTAGGAATAATTCCTGTACTGCGAGAGGCTTTAGAAACATTCAAACAACGGACAGTAAAAACGTTCAGGCTCGGCACAACCATTTGTGAATCGCAAAAATGTTTGTCCCGTTTGTGGTTTGGAATCACAACATTGGGGGTGGTAGTGGTGAAGCGACCACTTAAATCATTACGCCATCCGTGCAGTCAAGTTTTAGTATTAAGGACGTGTAAATTATTAATGGGTTGTTCTGTCTTTAAATTGTTAGTAAAAGCACGGAGTTTGGTACACACAGCGACACATCAACCTAGACTGTTTGGACTTTGAACTATTAGAAGTTGAACGCTGCGAATCATGCGAGAGAATGCGTTATATTTTTGTTACGCTCTATCCTTACCATTACATCAACACCATTATGCACTGTCCTTTTCCGACAATTCTCTATTTTGTATGTAGCGTAGTTATGCGTATATAGGGTGTCTAACTTGATGTGTAGCCGTGTGTACTATGCCCGGTAAAGGGCAATAGGCTCCGCCGCTATTACGTGGGACCTCAAATAACTGGCAAAATGTTGGTGCAATATACCTCTGCTTACCTCTTCTTGGATATTGGTGTAAGACTATGTATCTATATCCGAACGTGAATTTGTTTGTTTGTTTGTTACGCTTGCACACCTTAACTACTGAGCCGATCATCATGAAATTTCGCATTAACGTTTTCAAAGGTACAGAAATGGACATATTCCAGAAAAAAAACACGGTTACTAACATGACCTAACCTACATTAAGCGAAGCCGCTGGCAAAATTAAGTATGTTTATAGTATCTATATATTAATACGTGAAGCAAAAACTTTGTACCTCCTTTTACGAAAATTTTGAGCACGAAGGAGTATGAAATTTGGTACAGCTAAAGTTTGTATGGAGCATGGCCTCGTAGGCGAGCAGTGGCGAATCCTAATATTTTTATAAAGTATGCATAAGAAATACATTAAATTAATGAAAAAACACTACACGCACACAAACATGCATTTGACATAAGCAGGCAAATCGCGTTCGTAGTATTTCGGCATTGTTCGGCTGATGTCGTAGAATTCTTCGTAACTATGGTAACATATGTATGTGGAGTAGGTGACTAAATGAAATGTGATTATAAGGGTGAAGTTATAGACAATAAAACCTTAAACGATCAAACTTAAAATTTAAATCAATTATGATGGAACTTCGACCACTCGGCGACCGCTAGTTAAATTTTATGACAGTAGGCAGCGGCTTGTGTGTCTAAACCCCTGACATTGCCAAAGGTCAATACTAACGTTGAAATAACAAACAACGAACAGACTGTCTAAACTTGAACGCATCTCAAAATGGCTCTGTTGTTTACCGATGATCTGCCAATATTACATTAAAATAACGGTCACACAAACAACTAAATGCTTAGACATGATATTTGGGGATCACACATTGACGTCACGTGTGCATTGATCCTGAATTCTAATCGTGTCGATCGTTACTAAGTGTACTACATTATCGAAAGAATACTGTCTATTCGAAGTATAATTATTGCATTCGAATGATTATTTTTTGTTATAGTTGTTTATTTTAAAACACTATTTTAGAGAATTTTGAAAGTTTTAAATTACTACTGTTCTTTGTCTCAACTTTCCTTTCTTCGTCTTCGTGACCAAGGCTGCTGAAAAGCAACA
This sequence comes from Catocala nupta, assembly GCA_963675205.1. Lineage (NCBI taxonomy): Eukaryota > Metazoa > Arthropoda > Insecta > Lepidoptera > Erebidae > Catocala > Catocala nupta. Next base: position 22,362,724 of record OY776094.1, on the reverse strand, counting down.
CAATCATCGCGAAAAATGTGAATGTAAATAGTTGATTAATTTGAAATTAAACTACTTTATACGGATTTTGGACGTTTATGTAACACTTCTATACTTTACTGTCTAATGATGGAGCTGGAAGGTCACTGGTCACTCTTTAAAAAGCTAGTTTTTTTACTATTAATTAGACTATGGAGCTTGCTAATTGAGTCGGCGAATATTCGAATGCTGTTGTACACAACACAACATCTACTTTGCGCAGCCAAGAACGCAGCGCATATATTGATGTATACTACTAATATTAATACTAATATTATTCGAATGCAGAAGTCGATTAATCGAAGCGAAACAACGAAGTCGGCCACTGGAACATCGGGGCAGTGTAATCAATACAGATAAATATATTTTTGCAGTTCTAATATTATATATACGAAGTAATCCTTATTATCCGTAATGATACGATATATTATCACATGTAAATGCACAGTGCTTAAGATAATAATTAAATAATGTATTTATTAAATAATATTATACCATTTTTATGTATACAATGGTATAATAATACTATACATATACATAACTTCTTCGGTCGCGCATCGATAGTGTATGCTACTGTTGCTGCTTGAGGTCTCAGGTTTGAATCTCGGGCAAAGTGTTATTGAGGTTTCATCAAAAAATTCTTACAGCCATAAGCCAGCTAGTTATTACATCTTTGTAATGTAGGTGGGCTATTACGCTGGGTGTCGTAGGTGCAAATCTCACAGTAGACAATTATTTGTGGAGCCCACAATTTTTTATTCTGTATCTGGCATATAAATGTAATATGTCCGTTAATTGTATATTTGTAAAGTCCCCTTCGATACTGAACTTGTCACCAAGTGTTAAAGTTGTATTTTTAGCAAAGCAACCAAAAACTAAAGGCGATGTCTTGATAGTTTTATTGCTCTTTCTGCACCTAATGGCAGACGAGCCAGCCTCAGCAGATAGTAAGTGTCAACCGCCGCTCATGGATTTCGGCAATGTCCGGGGTACACAACCAAACCGCTGCCTATGATAGCATTACTCTCTTTAAACCTTGTTCAAAGAACGCATGTCAGAGCTTGCGCGGCGCGCAATTTAATAGAAAATGCTTGGTAGTTTGCTAAGATAAACGCAAAGACAGCTTAAGACAGTTCATTGTTGAAAGAGATTATACAGGGTGTCCGGTAATTAATGGATAACCTGGAAATGTCTTATAGTGTAACTGATGGCCGTTCAGAAAAAAATATGAAAAAATCTATCCTAACTACTACCTGAGATATGTGTTTTTTTTTAATTACCATGTATAACTTTCTTGTATACTACGACCATAAATGAATGAAATCCATCGGTTTTTTGTTGTTTTATTATTAAACACTAATTATGCTAATAGATAGACAGTTAAAAGTATGCTATGCTAATATAGCTTGCACTTTTTAATATATATATATATTTTTTTTTCTGATCGGCCTTCAGTTCTACTATAAGACATTTCAAGGTTATCCATTAATTACCGGATATTACCCTGTATATATTATTTTAAATGCTAATGACCGATGGCGTAATGGTTTAAGAGGTCGCCTCGCCACTGTCGCCCTGCTGAGTGTTGTGGGTTCGATACCCACACGAGACAACAAATTGTTTGATCTACAAACGGTTGTACCGAGTCTGGGTGCTCTTTGTGTCCGTTGTTTGAAAGTTTTTAAAATCTTCCGCGACACATGCATTATACCTGCCGAGGGAGTTGTCTTAAAAAAAGTAATGCTGGCTAATATATATAGGTATGTGTGAGTGATTCCGGTTCGTAAACGCACTAAATTGGCTGCGGAATTTGTGCGACTATGTGTACTTATTGTTGGATCAGCAAAACGTGTGTTCGATCGTATTGAATTGAACATAGCGCTTCGAAACACCACCTTTAGTTAGAGTTTATAGCTAAATTAATCAATTATTATAATCCTAAATAATTTTATAATTGCGAATGTGATGTTTGTTTGTTTTGTTACGCGTCACATCCTAACTACTCGACAGATCACCATTAATTTCTGCTAACATGTTGTCAGAGGTACAGAAAAGGATATAGGGTATTTATCATCCAGGTAAAAATACTGTTCTGGAGGAATATTTTATTGGCAAAATCTACATTAACGCGAGTAAACCTGAGGATCAAATCTAGCTGCACAATCATTTTGCAAATGTCGCCTACTCGGCAACACAAATTACGACGACCGACGCCGTAAAAGCTTCTGTAAAATATTATAGCTAAGATTTGTTTTTAATAATTACAATATTCGTGCTTTACCAATGGTTGTCATGCGTTCTATGTATTGCAAATATGATGAATGTGAATGTGTGTACTGGCGACAATGGTTCTAATACAAAAATGTATCGACAGCCTTTCTACCTTATTTCTCTGTTCTGTAATGGGTACTTAAACAAATATTCGAACCAACAGACTAAGAATATCTAGGCTTGGAACAACGATTTGTGGATCATACAAATGTTTGTCCCGTGTGAGGATCGAACCCACAACACACGGCGCGCGGGAGCGGCGAGGCAACCACTTATACACTAAATCATCCGTGCAATTTCAAGAATGGCATGTTGTAGTATGAAAAACACCGCCTGCTAGTTAGCGTTTATATCTAAACGAATCAATCAACATAATGATTCATAAATTATCAGTATTGTGCACGTGGTCTAGCCTTTTTATCGTCCGTCTCGCACTTGACCGCGAAGCCGAACCTGACATTGAACTTGTGTTCGTTTAACACTGCTGTGGAGTGTTGTTAAATGCGTGTCCAATTGCTTACAATGTTTGTATACCTGCTTGGCTTTTTGCGCTACTATTCTTGTCGATTGGGTGCTATGGTAAATAGGTACTGGTTAATTTGCTGAAGATAACCTGCTTTAAATTTAGAGATTGGGTTATGGTTTAGTATACGGTACAGACTGCCTTGATTGTGCAGCGGTAGTGTGCGACTGCTGTGCTATTCCCGGGTCAAGTAAGGAGGTGCTGAGTGCGATTCCCGTGTAAGGCAGTGTTGTTGGGGTTTTCTGTCAAGAGAATTTTCAATAGCAACACGGAGTCCAAAAACCCATATGCGACAGTGGGCTCTTTGCCTATTACGTGCAACCTGAAAATATAGCTGGTAAAATGAAAGAGTAGTACTCTTTTGCCTACTCTTACTAGAATCCAGACTATGTACGTACTTTACTACAGCTCGATAAATAATGGGAATAATGGGCTTTAGGCACAGTAGAACGACCACATCGTAGTCCACTTAGGCTAGCCCTGGGAGCAGATCACCTTGTTGTTTCATACGCGAAAGCGAGACAATATTTCACAGGATACAACGAAGATGCCAGCCATGCAGCATGTTTGTTTGTTAATCTGTTCGTAACCGACTCCTTTGGACTTGATTTTGACCCACTTCAAACGGTCAGATTTCATTTAAACGTTGTAGACTTATCGAGGACCGATGACAATACAATAATTTAATAAGATTATCTCATTATCCTGATTAGGATCATCAGGATTAATGATTTTCTAATAAATCATTTGCGTGAGAGCGAGAGAGATAGAGCAAGCGCGTGGTCTGCGCATGCGTACCTTTCCGATTCGAGCACTCGGCTATTTTATACTACAAAAATATATTTTATACTTATATTAAAAAAAGTAGCAATTAAATATTAGTTTTAAAACTGAAAAACACGCTTTATTGAACAAACCAAACTAAAAAGTAGAAAATATTTTTTTATTAATTCAAAATAAGGATAGAGTGATTAATAAAATAAATCATTTTAAAGTAAAAAGCGTGGGGTGCTTTCTAAGATATTTTGATAATCAGCAGTCATTCCCACGTGTGTATCGACTTATGTTACTGACTGTAATTGTCTGTAGAACAACAAATATAGTTTGACACAAGATAATATATAATAAGCGATGCAATAATTATTCATTCCACGTTCGCATAATGATCGAAATCGGATGTACTAATAGTGCCGTCGCATCTTATGCTCGCGTGAGCTTATGAGCATGACCATGAAGACGGTGCGACGCCTTTATCGTGCACACATTCGCGCGATTATAGTGTCGCAGTTAGAAATCATATTTGACTTTCGTATGTTTAGTCGCGTGTTTGTAGGAAATAAGTACGCGCGACGATAAAAGTAGGTCGTCCTATCATCGACACTATAGCACGTAGCGGGATCATAAAGTTGGCGCGACAATTATCGCGGCGTGTGGGACTCACCAGCCGACTGCTGGTATACCCACTAAAAAAACCTGGGGTGTTCCCTCTCTCACCCAATGGGGGGGGCCTGTTGGGAGTCTAAAAAGATTCATCCATAGCAGGCCCCCCCGTGTGGGTGCCGGCCGGGTCAATAGGACCCGACCTCCTCTCGTCCCCGGGGGAGAGCAATTTCACCGCTCTCCCCTTTCGACGTTAGAAGGCGCGCGCCCTCTGTGGGTTCTTACTCACGGGTGGCAGGGTCCCCTGAGGCCTTGCCACCCAGAACCCTTAGGTGGGGGGCAGGAGAGCGACATAAGCGCGTCTCCTGCGCCCCCTCCTCCGGCGGCGGATGTCCGGGGCGTAAGGATCTTCCTCACGCCCCCGCTCCGCCGCCTCCTTCTGCGAGATGACAGCCTCGCAGAAGGACCTCATTGCGCCCCAGCACCTGTCGTCGCCGACCATCATGGATACGACGGTCGGCAACGAGAGGTCGGGGCCAATCACGGCGACCAGGGCACAGCGCTCCTCGGCCCACGCTGGACACTCCTCCAGCGACGTATCGAAGACCTAGGCGAACGTTCTCTAACCAGCTCAAAAACATTCTGAATAAACACCAGGTTAAGAGTTCGACGAGATCATACTCGTAATTCCTGCTTACCCCTCTGGGAAGCAAACATACGACTATATAATCTATATATGTATATCGCTCTTATTGGAAGTTATTTAACACTTAGTTTTTCCACAGGCATCCTTCCGTCCACTCCTGTCGTGTGCCCCTGTGGCCATGGTGGGCTTCAACCGGGGAGCTCATACGCAAGACCTCACTAAGAACATGCAGTACATCAGCAATGATAAAGTCAAGCTTAAAATCGATCCTAACACTATGAAGTAAGTATCTTTTTAAGTAGAATCTTTTAGAGGATTTCATGCCTTTTTTAAGGTTCCGTGTCCGAAGGATGACATCCTTCCACGGGATCCTATTACTAAACTTCAGCTGTCCGTCTGTCCTACAGCGGACTGTATCTCACGAACTGTAATAGACAGAGTTGAAATTTTCACAGAGTGTGTATTCCTTTTACCGCTATAAGAACAAATAAAAATAAAGATAGCAAATTTAAAAATGGCTGTCGTATATTGGCATCCTTGGTGCTCGCAGCTTGATCGCGGCGGACGACGGTACCCTATGGGCTACGACCTTTAGTCAGATTCCATACAGCCAAGACTAATAATGCTACAAACAAACTCACATTCATTATTATATAATATAACTTGGAACTTATTAACATGTACACTCCACAACCCCGAAGGGCAGAGGTGTAAGTCTTAAAGCGATACAGCCAGGACTAATAATACCATGTTAAAAAAGTTTACACTATTTGAGTTCGTCGTCAAAGTCGTAACGTCTAGCTATCAAGAAATTATGGCCTGACGCTCACGTGAACGACCTATTGTATTAGTTACACAATTCTAATTCCGTTGGCTCAGTCCCTCGTCTCGTTTGAATAATATATCTGTTGTTGCCAGAGGGTGTGAATAGTTGCGTAGCTTTTGACGCACAATGAGTATGATCGTCGGCTTCTTTCATAAATTCTAATAGTAAAACCAATAATTCTGTCGTCCGTTAAGTAAGACGTTAAGCCATATGCGTTCCACATCACTTACGGCCAGTTTCACACCTATCAACTAAAAGTTATCCGAAAGATGAATCGCATGCTGTCTCACTTTTGTCAGGTTAAAGAAAAGAGATGGCGAGACTTTTTATCTTATACATAAATGCTATTTCGAAATGGTGAGACAGCCCCTAAAGTCTTTAATTAATGGATGGTAGAATTGCATTCCAATAATATTTGAATACAGTTTTGTTCCAAGCGAAAAATTATAAAATTATTTAGATCAAGTTTTCATCAGAGCACAAGTGTGTGTGCAAACACAAGTGGACTCTATTCTCAAAAGCTTTTAACCTTTTGAACGCCAACGTCGGCTATACTCGACAGGCGCAAGCGTGCCCTGTGCGCCAACGTCGTCTATACTCGACAAAAAACAGGGCACAGAAATATACAAAATAAACATATTAAATCATTACTTTTCTGTATTTTATTGATCTAACTTAGAAATTGAATCCCCAATTATTACTTAATTGTACACAGCAAACAAAATTTGCATATTAGTTATTCAAATATTTGATAATAAAAACAATATATTAATATATCGATTTTCGGGCTTGGCGTACAGGACATGGAGCTGGCGTTATGACGTGGCGTTCAAAAGGTTAATCGGATGGGTTGCCAATCCGACAGGACCGGAGCGTGATCAGGCGTAGGACCAACGACTTTACGTGCTTTCCGAGGCACGGGGTTGTTTGGCACCATCATTTTAACGCGGGGCTGCTATTAAGGATTTCCTGACTTAAAAACCCAATAACCGCAATAGAAATAAAAGTCTGAAAATTTCAACTCTTACAAGAGACATGAGTTACCCGCTGACAGACGGACGGATAGTGAAGGCTTAATAATAGGGTCCTCGTTGGCACCCTATGGGCATGGAACACTAACAATAAATATCAAATCGGAAGTTCAAATCGACGGTCTCGGGACTCAGACATAACATCTTTATTTATTTCTTCGCTGATATAAAAGGCGTGATACTATATTATCATAATCAGCATAACCCATGAATAGAAAAAAATTAATCACCCCAGATGTTTATAGTGTAATAGTGTCCGGTTCTTTCGTCAGACAAATCTCAGGCCATACTCGTGACACGTGATATAATGTCGCATTCGTTACAAAGCTATTTATATCAATCTACACCTATCTGTCTCATCAACTCCTATTTACCGTTTAGGTATAACTCTAACAATTCTCAACGGTTCAGAAAGTCACCACATACATACATATTTTGCAATAACGATTTAAAATACCTTGGTTCTACAAGAAACTCATTCTAACCATCCTAACTTTATAATATTATAAATTTGAATATGTGCTTATTTGTTACGCTTTTACGCCTTAATTACTCGACCGCTCATTATGCGATAAAAGTGCATCGGCAGAACGATTTGCATCTCCTATTAACTCTGCCCATTAGCGTATTCAGGATCTTCTCTGCCTAGATATGACCGGTTTGATAGGTTTGATAAAGATTAATCCGGTTTATTCAAATTAAATTGATATACGCTTTGACAGTACAAATGAGCCGGCAGATAATAGTACCAGAGGATTTTATATACTTACCGGCTTCTCCTATACTTTCCATCCCATCTTTAATTCCTTAAGGTTGGTAACGATCGGGTAATAGCTTACGGTAACCGCTTACCATCTCATGTGCTGGTTTGCCACTTATGTTTCACAAAAAGACCTTAATGAAATATTACGTCTGGTACGTTTAATTGGGTAAGGTATCTTATCTTATCTTGTGTGGGGGCCAGTCAGTACAGACCGGCAATACTTCGACCCAGTGGGATCTTTTGTGTCGACTTTCCCGATAACGACGGCCATAGCTGTTCATGGCAGCCGGGACCGACGGCTTAAGGTGCTCTCCGAGGCACGGAGTAGGCGATAATTGTCAATCAATACGCACATAATTTCGAAAAGTCATATAACTTCCAAAAGTCAGAGGTGCGCGACGTGGGTTCGAACCTGAGACCCTCTGCATTGCAGTCTGTTAGTCTCCCCATTGAGCTATCGCTGCTCTTATTGGGTACGTTAACGATGTTGTTGATGGTAGCGCTAGCTTTGGCTAGTGCAGTTTTCTATTAACGCCTAAGCTTCTAGCTAATCCTTAGAGTACGATATGATGCATATAGTCATGGTGTTCTTTGTTCCCAGGTTAGACAAAAGGGTCGACAAACCCCTAGTGGTGATGATCAACTGGCTGCTGGCACGGCACAAACACGTGATGAAGTACGCCACGCTGTACCTGGAGCAGGGCTTCGACGTGCTTTCCGTGTCCTGCACGCCCTGGCAGCTCATGTGGCCGCTTAAAGGATCACAGGTTCGTATATAAACTCTTGGCCTAAGCTTTGGTCCTGAAGCCCAAACTTGACACATTTTCTATTGTTGGGGCCCGCTGTTTGAAGCACATTTTGTATGTAAGTAACTAGTCGTCAGCATAATGTCTAAGTGTTAATATATGAGGCCAGCATATTCTCCTATCGATAAATTGGTAAACCAAGAACTTGATTGAGGCTTAGTTGTAGTCTTATAGAAAATGTTGTCATGTACTCTGTATCAATTTACTACATACAAGTGTTCAAGTGTATAATTGTATAAATCTTTTGGGGTAGTTTAGGCCCGGTTCTTATATTATTCCAGACACTACTCATTTAGCTACGTACAGTAAAATTGTACCATATTTCAACGGTTTTGTTTAGCTTACCCTGTTTATTGATATTTTTTGGGTCAATTAAGTAATATAATTTCAAAAATTTAATCCCTGTTCCTGTTGTCACATTTATGTGATTTATTTTACGTAATTATATATTATTCAAAAATTAACTGTCCGTATGTAAAACAGCTCGTTTCTTGAATCAGGAACTACCGACATGACCTAAAATGTTTCTTAGGAGTGGGTACAAGTTACAAGCATTTTAGCTAACTGATGAGGTTAATAAGAATAATAATAATTTGCTAGCCAAAATACTAGTAAACTTTTAAAAAGAACAATATCACACATTTCTGGCGCCCGATCGCGGTCTGTCCTACCTACTGCACCTGTATTCAAAAACATGGTGAACCTAATGTAATGTTCTGTGACCAGTTAATAGCGGGAGACATGATCAAGTTCATGGCGATGAACGAGAACGACCAGCCGCTGGTGGTGCACGGGTTCTCCGTCGCCGGCTACATGTGGGGCGAGGTGTGCGTACACGTCATGCAGAATCCACAACTGTGAGTTTCTTTCTTTGTTACGGTCTAGTTTTAATAAAAGCTTCCTATGTTACTGCTCCAAAGAAGATTAACGGTTTTATACATAGAATTTGAAGCTAAAACAATCCGGGAATTGAATCCGATAGCCCATGCACAGCAACCGCTGTATGTGGTAGGTCTCTTGCAAGAGCCATCTAGGTCGGCACCACCACAGTGCCACATATTCTATTGCCAAGTAGTAGTTTGCAAATTGTGCACTATTATGTTTTGGTTTGAAGCGTACTGTAGCTAGTGAAATTTCTGTGCATATGTAACTTAAGAACAAATGTCTCAGGGTCGGCAACGCGTGAGTGGTTCCTCTGGTGTTGCAAGCCTTCATGGGCTGCCCTAGCCGCTTACAATCAGGCTGGCCGTATGGATGTTTGCCGATTTTATAGCAATAAAAATTCATTACTAAGGCAGTCGACGGCAAATTTATAATGATTTAATAGACGTTCTGAACGTAAAGTATTTGGGTAAAAGGAGTTTAAAGTTTTATTCGTTCAAAATCTCTACTTGTACGAATAAAACCTTTTATCTTTACTTACCGACAAACATCAGACTTGATTAAATCAGATATAGGAAAAAACGAATCGCGGCAGACTGATTGTCCCACAAGACTACAAACTATTTGACCGCGTGCTGAATATCTACGAGATATTATAGCATCTAGAAAAAAATCTTTCTTTCCAATCATTTATTCGAATAAATTACTCCAATTTATTTAATGCTAATATCTTATCTGATGAAACGTGGCTATTTTACGTCAAGTGGTTACCTATTATATAAATTGCAGTCATCTAGTTTTACTATTGTTAATATAACTCGGTAATAACAGCAATAACATACCATAACCAGCTTAACAAGTTCGTGATCATAGTCAATTTCCTACGACCAAACACGTGAGAGCCTCGCGTTCTGATAAATTCTTTCTTATACTTATCTGTAAGCAAAAAGGGTATATGACTCAGAGTATTTTATAATTTAACCTGTCAAATCTTGGAATACAAGGTATAATTAAAATCCTACTGTGTCTGGCACAGTGATCAATTATTGAGTTTTAACTGGAACTCAATTTTCTCAAAATGAACGTGATTTGAAAAAAATAGTCGATACGTGCTTAGGACTATTGTGTACACTTTGTGCTACAATATTATTTCAATATCTTGTTTGTGTCGTCATCAGATATTAATGCTCAAAGATATCGACTCCACAAGTTGCATTGATAATTGCTGTTTACATAAGATTTATCTAGTGAAGTTGATTATCTGTTGTAGTGTAAGTTGTTTACCTACTGTGGGATTTAATAAAAATGATATGACTTATTTTATGTATTCATGGTAGATTGTCATAATATATCAGAAAATAAATAATTAGTATATATACCAAATTTTACCCTATTTTTTGTGTCTAAGTCCATTATATATTTACAGAAACATAAAGAAACAGAAATTTTAAGTTTGTTAGTACTATCTAACCCTCAGCTATTATATCCAAAAGGGTGATTTTGCTCATTTTTGCACGTCTTCAACAAAGTTTATGATTTTTGAGCTAACGATGCTACAATAAAAGAGGAGGTTTGTTCAATGTGCTTAAGCAACATCCTCCAATGAAACCTACGACTAAGCAATCAAATGTTATAATACTTAGATTAGATTTCATTGGAGTGCTAAATTTGAACGTTAGAGAGAAAAACAACTTGTGTTATACTATTCATAGCTTTTGTACTTCAGCCGCTAGAAATTGGATAGCTACTAGCCGAGACGTGACTAAGTTTGAGAATAAGTACCAACATTGGCTTAATAAATGCATTATTATCTCCGGTACACAAACAAATGAACCTTCTACATCACAGAATAATATTCTACAACATACTTCACTACACTTCGAACTTTTGTGAAAGAACAAAGCGTCGAAGGTTGAATGATGAAGTAAATACTATAAGTGACGAAGAATTATGTTTAGCCGCGGAAATGAAACTGTATAAGATTGGAAAACATAGCACTGCTTCTACTTTTCATTTCCATTTAATTCTTTTTACATACATAAATTTCACCTATCTTCTAGGTAGGTATTCTTTTGTACTATAATAACATTTTTGTAAAAGTAAATAAACAATTTATTTTTAAATTGATGTAATGGTATCATCTGGTTTGGAGAACCTTACTAAATATCCTAATGGCCATACAATTTTCGTTTCTTTTAATTATTTCTAAATGTAGGTATTTGGGGTAATTTTAATTTATTTTGGTGCCTAGACATGCTAGCGAAACTTTAAAAACACTGTGGGTACTTTTTTACAAATTTCGTGTATTGTAATAAACAAACTTTATACCTACGGATTTTATCGCATTTTGAAACTTTAAACTACTATTTTTAAACACTTTTACTAGTTACTGTTTACTTCAATTTAAGCTATACGACTATTAAGATTTAATTTTACACTTTCTCCGACGTTTCGATTGCTTTTCAGCAGCCATGGTTACGGGGAGACTAACATGGTAGTTGTCTCAATGTTCCAGTGTAGTTATTTCAAAGTATGTAATTACAAAAAAAGAATATATATGTATGTATATCCATCGTCTAGTACCTATAGTACAAATTCTGCTTAGTTTGGGCTACATGGTGTTGTGTGTATGTGGTAGAATATTATTATTATTAAATTATTAAGCTGCCGAGTTCTTTAAGATATTTTCCCCGTGCTGCGATAGAAACTAGGAAAGACTGCATCGGTTACTTTTGCTATCATGTTTTTCTTTTATTGCGAAAGTGTGATATATAAGTATTATTACTTTACCTTGATATCTCCAGATATCAACCTGTGATGGACCGCGTGGTTGCCCAGGTGTGGGATTCAGCGGCTGACATCAGCGAGCTCACCATCGGCGTGCCAGCAGCCGTGTTCCCCAAGAACCAGATCATGCAAAAGACCCTCAGGGCTTATATGGAGTGAGTAGTTCTTCCTGAATTATATTTGTTTGGTCTTTAAAGGATGTCGATGGCCTGTGGTGCTTATTTCTGAGATATATTCAGAAGTGTCTTGTCATTATTTTTCGCTAGGCTTTCGGCTGCATCCGAAAAATTACTGTGGTACTGCATGGAATTTTATTACAGATATTCCTTTATCAATTCGATTCGAGCTAATTGAACCTGGTGCTCAGTAAGACTGGCGGTGCGATAAGGCGGTGCTATAAGTATCTTTACAAAAGTCACTGGGACTTAATGGTACTTAAAGCTTATCATTTTGTATTAAAAATCGAGAGGAATTGCAAGCGGTTACTGTATTAAAAATCTGATTATCATGTCATTGTAGGTCACCTTTAGGTGATGTGCGAGGATGTGACATGTACGTATTATCGCAGCAAACATGATATGACAAAAATCCGCATGAAATAGTCTCTTATTTGCGCTCAGGGCTCAAAGTAGTCGCATATACTGAATTAAACTGCATTGATGGCGTAGGGGTTTAAGTGGTCGACTCGCCACTGCCGGCCGAGTGTTGCGGGTTCGAACTCCACATGGGACAAAAATTTGTGTGTTCCACAAATAGGTGTACTTTGTATCCGTTGTTTAAGCGTTTGTAACGTCCACCGAGACTAACAAATTATTACTAATACGGGAGAAGTCTTTTAGAAGAAAAGGAATATATACCAACAATGCTTTTTCAATTATTATTTTTCTATAAAGCATCGCAAAGTACCACAGGGCAAAGAAGAAGGGCAGGGAGTTGTTTATTTAAAATAAATGGTTGCCAAGGCAACACGTACGTTGGTCTTGAAAGATATAAGGAA